>CAUYQV010031355.1:0-172390 GCA_963574575.1 Galagoides demidoff | reverse complement strand
GCATCACAGCTCATAGCAACCTCCAACTCCTGGGCTCAAGCGAGTCTCCTGCCTCAGCCTCCCAAGTAGCTGGGACCACAGGCGCCCGCCACAATGCCCAGCCATTTTTTGGTTGCAGCCATCATTGTTGTTTGGTGGGCCCGGGCTGGGGATACGAACCCGCCACCTTAGGTGTACGTGGCTGGCGCCTTAGCCGATTGAGCCACAGGCGCCGAGCCAGAAACTATTTTTTTTATTTGCAATACTTTCCATGTAGATACCGATCATAGCATTACAGGTGTCACACATACTCTCTGTCTTCTGCTGTGTTGAATTATGTTTATTCAGTTAGTTGCTTGGTCAGTGGTGCAGTGTCAGGCCTGAGAACAGTGCTGGGGATACGCAGACAGGTGGTCCCAGAATTTAAGGACTCCACACCAGGGGGGCAGGCAGGTAGGGGACAGAATTGCCGTGTGGCAGACCCATGGCACGGGAAAGACCTTGGTCCCAGACTCAGGTGGCTGGAGGAAAGGGGCCACCGGATTTCTGGCTCAGTGCAGGGGGGGCCGCTGGAGCTGGCTGGAGTGTGGGGAGGAGTGGGGGCTGCAAGAGGAGAGTGGGTGAGGGCCAGGCCAGGAGGGGAGGCAAGGGCTTCCACGGGGCTGGAGGGCTCAAGCCTGAGCCCCAGGAACAGAGTGAGCTGCAGAGGCTCCAGCTCTTAGGGAGGGAGAAACAAGGGAGCTCGGGGCCCCAGTGGGCCTCACACGTTTCCAGGGGCTGTGCCTCCTGTTGCAGGTCTTTCATGAGTGGGGATAGAGGCCAGAACTGGGACAAAGCAGGCCCGCCTCTGCTGATCCGTGGGGTTCTGGAGCTTTGGACTGCGTGTGGGATTGGCTGATTTTGGCTACAAACTACAGGGAACAGCTGGAGCCAACCATGCTGGGGGTTAGTGTGAGGGTGGAGGGTTAGTCTGGGGGTGGTGCAAGTGGTGTAGCCACCCCCTTACCCCAGGAGGGCGCTGTCTTTCTCCAGCCCGTGTATGTACCTGTTGACCTGGGGATCAACTCACTTCTGTGGCTCTGGGTCATGTTTTCAGAGAAAGGGCTCTGACTGGCCCATGTGGGGCAGGTTCCCACTACGTGAGCTGTGGTGAGTACAGGAGGTGGGGAGGGGAGTGGGAGCAGCCAAGGGGCCCTCCACACTCTCCTCAGAGTGGTAACAATGGTGCCTGCCTGTCTGAGCTTTGTCTCTTTAGTGGGTCTGGCCACGTACAGCCATCATTCAGCCACTGTGGGCCACAGCCCTGAGAGTTGTGGTCTCTGACCCTGAAATCATGGCACAGTGCTGTTATCATCATGCCTGCTATGGACTTTCTCTGTCTGGAGATCATCCCTGTGGCCAGAGGGAAGGAACAAGATTCCCTACCACCATTCTGGAGGCTCCTCCCAGGCCCTAGTCCCAGCAGGGCACTGGGTGGAGCATGGCAGGTGCACTGTGGCTGTTTTCTCTCCTGGAACTTGGCTGCTAGCAGCTCCCGGATACAGAAGGACAGACTCACAGCTCCTACCTAATAAGGAGTCGTCAGAGCAACTGACACCCAGGGCTGGGCTGGGTGGCCTGAGTGGGCCAGGGCGCTGTCTTGCTGTCTCTCTCCATGTCACTGTCCTGCTGTCCCCTCTCTGTGTCACTGTCTTGCTGTCCCCTCTCTGTACCTCTGTTTCACTGTCCCTCTCCATGTCAATGTCCTGCTGTCCCCTCTCTGTGTCACTGTTTTGCTTTCTTTTTGTTTTTGTTTTTTTTGGAGACAGTCTTACTATGTCACCCTTGGTAGAGTGCTGTGGCGTCACAGCTCACAGCAACCTCGAACTCTTGGGCTTAAATGATTCTCTTGCCTCAGCCTCCCAAGTAGCTGGAACTACAGGTGCCCACCACAATGCCTGGCTATTTTTTGGGTTGCAATTGTCATTGTTTAGCAGGCTTACGCTGGGTTTGAACCCGCCACCTTTGGTGCATGTGGCCGGTGCTGTAACCACTGTGCTACAGGCACCTAGCCTGTGTCACTGTCTTGCTGTCCCTCTCCATGTCACTATCCTACTGTCCCCTCTCTGCGTTACTGTCTCCCTGTCCCTCTCTGTGTCATTATCCCTCTCCATGCCTCTTGTCTAGCTGTCTCTCTCTGCGTTACTGTCTCGCTGTCCCTTCTCCATGTCTCTGTCTCCCTGTCCCTCTCTGTGTCTCTGTTTTGCTGTCCCTCTCTGTGTTACTGTCTTGCTGTCCCCTCTCTGTGTCTCTGTCTTCTTGTCCCTCTCTGTCTCACTATCCTTCTCCATGTGTCTGTCCTGCTGTTCCTCTCCATGTCTTGCGTCCCCTCTCCGTGTTGTCATCTTGTGCTGAGGCCGGGGGCAGGTGGTCGCCCACAAGAACCCACAAGCTGCCCTGGTGCAGGAAGGTCCTTGCCTCTTCTGCCAACCAGGAGGCTTAACAGTTCTGTGCTGTGACGACCCCCTTCTTTATTTAGAATAAACAGAGGATTGTTTGGCAAGTGATTTGAGATTTGGGGTTAAACTAAAACAAACTCATTTCATTTTCTAGCACTCTGAACATATTTGCATTATTATTCACTGAGAATCCGAAAGTCATGTGCTGTGCTCTAACTCCTGGCTTCCCTGAAATTCGGGGCATTTGCTATGATGTGACAAAACTCAAACCGTAGAATTATTGTGTGACATGAGAAAAGGAAAACTTGGTTCTCTGCTGCTCTGCTTTAAGGAGGTTACGTTATTTTATAGTTACTTTTCTTCTTTTCCAACAAGAAAATTTCGTTCCCATTATCAAATGTGGACTTCTGAGGAATTGAGAAAAGCGAGTGACACCTGGTATGTGCCCGTTCCCTCTGTCCCTGCTTATTGTGCTGCTGTGGGTCGGCTCACCTTTGTGTCTGAAAAGAGGGAATGTTATTTATTATAAGCCCTAAGGCAGTTGTTTTTAACATAAGGAAGTTTTCAACTGGACATAATTCCAGCAGTGGGAATTCTCAACTCAGTGTGCCTGTGAAGTTTGGAAGGAAAAAATAAGATGTCATGTTTCTCTCCTGCATGTGCCTCCGCCCCCAAGAATCATAGACTTAATTACCTTAATTTTGAGTTTAAAGTAAATTGGCAGTCTAACAAAAACTACTACCACCCGTAACATCCTGCATGTGTGTTTTGTTTTTCAAATGCTTGGCTTAATATGATAAATTAATGCCTCATAAGTTTTTATTTTACTAATTGTTATAAAACTAATGTGTTACAACCAAGTGCTATAAAACCAATTTAACAGCAAAGTAAAGATAAAAATTGTACATATTTCTTTTATAACGAGGGTTGCCTTTTCTTAGACTGTATGCAGGACAGCATCCTGAGGGGGCGGGCTCATGGGGACATAATGGCCTGCAGACATGGCAGACTACACTTGGGGAGGGGTGCAGGGGTTCAGGGTGCATCATGGGGGCTGTGTTTCCTCCTCCTGAGACATCCCAAGGACCCTGGCTGGCGCTGGGGTCTGTTGTCTCCTGCCATTGCCCTTGGGTTGGTATCAATGGATTTTTGTAGCACAGCTCCCAGGAGGATGCCCAGGAAAGGATAAAAGTCTCAAGACATGAGACTCAGCTTGCCAGCGTCCTGGCTGAGTAAATGCCCAGAATGTCCAGAGGCCTGTAACCTGGGGCAGGACTTCTCCATTTAAATTTTATCACCAAATGGGATGTGAGGGGAAAGAGGAGGGACTTCATGATTTCTGTGGCCCTTTTCTCATCACCCACAAACAAACTTTGTCAAGTTCTAGGTGATATTGCTTAAGCTAATGTATTTATTTGTGTTAACGTCTTGTTTTGCGAATACTGTGCTTCGGAAATTTAAATATTTAGGCAAAACTGTCATGCATGATTGAGCTGGTATGCAATTTTGCTCACTGTAAAGCCTTTTGGTTTCCCATTAGAATTATTTACCTTTCCTTGAGTTAACTGAAGCAAACTTTGCTGTCAGCATGAAGAAGCGACTGTATAGTTAGGATGTCAGATTAAATGGAATTTTCCTAAATAGTGCATGCTCTTTTCATAAATTTAAAAAATTCATTTATTCATCAAACATGTATTGAATGTTCACTGTCCTGGTTGCCTAGTCACTGTTCACATGTATTTTTAAAGACTTGCTTCCATCTAGCTCTGAAATAACATTCATGTAGAATTTGGCTCTGAGATAATTGAGACGCTTTCCACAGCAGCTCTGAGGCTCTCACCTGCATGCACCTGGCTGGGTGTGTCTGGGGCTTCTCTCTGAGGAAGGGCTACCAAGTAGCTGGCCCGTCTACACTTCTGGGAGGACTGATCTTTGGGCAAGAGTCTTGGTATTTCAGCACAGATTAGTTGTTGGCTCTTAATTAAATATGAGTATATATATATTGGTTGTTAGGCTTTGGAAAAGGGAGAGCAAATGCATGGGAACAGTGATTTTTTTTTTTTTTTTTAAGAGACAGGGATCTCAACAGCTCAGGCTGGTCTTGAACTCCTGGAGGACTTGGCCTCCCAGAGTGCTGGGATTACAGGCCTTAGTCACAATTCTGGGCTAAGGGAACAGTGATTTTTGAGTAGTGAAACTTGAGAACTGGGAACCCTTCTTGGGCTCCAGGTAAAACGGGGAGGATGCTTTGTGTGGATTCACTTCTCTGAATTCCTCATTCTTTTACTTTTATCTTGAGATTTCTTGGAAGCAAAAGTGCCATTTCTTTGGTTAAATGATAGCCTTTTCTGTGTGACAATACTGTGGCCCCAGTGTTTGTGTTCCTCTGAAATTCTGGTGTTGAATTTTCATGCCCCGGGTGATGATGGGGGGAGATGACCCTATAGGTGGATCAGTGCTCTCACACAGGGGCCCAGAGTGTGCCCTCTGCCCCCCCCCAGTGTAATATATAAAATATTGTAATTACGTAAATATATGTTTTGTGAAAAATGCAAATAATCACCTTACTATTACTGGTTAGGTTTTCATGGCAGTATTTACCCAACTGCAGATGTTTACACGAAATTTTATGTGTCAGAACAATGATTATTGGGCTGGGAACAGTGGCTAACACCTGTAATCCCAGCACTCTGGGAAGCTGAGGCAGTTGGATAGTTGAGCTCAGGAGTTCGAGACCAGCCTGAACAAGAGGGAGACCCCTAAAAATAGACAAACCATCCAGGCATCATGGTGGGCACCTGTTGTGCTACTTGGGAAGCTGAAGCAAGAAGATCGCTTGAGCCTGAGAGTTTGAGGTTGCTGTGAGCTATGACACCACAGCAATCTACCCAGGACAACAGAAGTGAGACTCTCTGTCACCAAAAAACAACAAAACCAAAATTTCTTATAATTAAAAAAAAGAATAATGATTCTTGCTGTCACATTGGAAAAATAAAAGTTCACAAGTCACAAGAACAAAGAAAAACTCCTAAGTTTTAAAGTGTGGGAATGAAGTGTGGACTGTCTGCTATTTGCGGTGCCAGAGAGGGGAGCTTCTCCGAGTAGCTGTGGATTCAGGTCAGGGCCAGTGGGTGCAGAGACTACTGGAAGGGTGGCTGGGCTGGAACCTCTGCCCTGCCAGGAAGCATCCTTGGGAGCTAGGAGAGAACGTGTACCCTAGGGCTGGGGACTCGCCTGTAATCCCAGCACTCTGGGAGGCCAAGGTGGGAGGATCGCTTGGGAGTTTGAGAACAGCCTGAGCAAGGCGGAGACCCAGTCGTTATTAAAAATAGGAAAACTAGTCGGGCATAGAGGCAGCACCTGTAGTTCCAGCTACTCGGGAGGCAGGAGGATCGTTCTAACCCAGGAGCCTGAGGTACTGTCGGCTGGCCTGAGGCCACCACACTCTACCCAGGGAGATAGTATGAGACTTGGTCTCAGAGAAAAAAAAGTTGAGATACTGAAATTAAATTGATAATTAAAATCATGTTAATTATATGAATTATTTGCATTAATTTTAATTGAAATAAGTTTACTTTTGTGACTTACTGTTTGCATCAACACAACCTTGCGCACTGAACCCTTCCAGGGCAGCGTGCAGACGTGGGAGGTGCCAGTGTGGATGTGGGCGGGGTCGGCATGGGCAGGGCCAGCGTGTATACGGGGGTGGAGGTGGGTGTATGGGCATGGGACGGGTCACCATGGACATGGGCTCGACCGACTTGGAAGTAGGAGGGGCCATTGTAGACGTGGGAGGTAAGGTGCAGACCTCCCCCACCGTGGACGTGAGAGGGGACGTGGGAGGAGCCCAGCGGACGTGGGCGGGGCCCTCACGACTTAGCTGGGGCGGGAGGGGCCGCGACGGTGCCGCCCGCGGGCTGGCGAGTGTGTCCTGTGTGGGCGTCCTGTGCTGGGGCGGCTCGTGTCGGGGGGAGGCCGGGTCCTGGCTTTCTTTTCTGTGTGCCCCGACGAGACTCGTTGCACTCCGGGGACGCGCCTGGGGACAGGCGGCCTCCCTGCCTCGCTTTTTGAAATCAGAGCGGTCTTATAATTCATGATGACGTTTATGCGTTGTACTTTTCGTAATTACCAGTCTGCATAATTAAACCTTTCATTTAAAGTACTTAACATTAAGTAGGGACATAATTACAACTATTTAAAAATGTATACGGAAGAATTAAAACATTTTAAATTAGAAAACTAAGTTTCATAGTGAATTTTTTACTTGTCAACAAGTATCTTCAATTAGAGAAAAAGCAGAGAAGAACGCACCGGAGCGCTCTGGCGTGACGGTCGCACAGCCTCGTTACCCGCGGTAGTGGCTTCGTTAGTGGCGTGTCTTTGAGCCTGGGGACTCTCCGCGCGGCCGGGGCGCCCGAGTGGCCGCGGGAAAAGCAGCGCCCAGCGCGGCTCGTGTCTCCGCCCCGCAGCTTCTTCCCAGCGCGCCCCTGACCTGGGACGCGGCCTCTGGCCTTTCTTCGGCTGCTCGGGGCGGCGGTCTCTGTGACCTTTGGGCTCTGCCCGGAGCGAGGTCAGTGTGAAGGCGAGTGCGGCTCCCGACACGGGGCGCATGGGGGACCCTGCATGGAGGGCGGGGTCCCGCGCTTCCCGGCGCTGGGCAGAGTCGTGTGTCCAGGGTGGGACTGAGGGAGCACCAGGACTGGGGTTCCATTCCGGGCTGATTTTGGAATCAGCCTAAATCTCGGTTCTTTCACAGCACCTCGGGTGAGGGTGAGAATTAGCAGGACCGGGCACTGCTGACTATCAGGGGCCGCCCCCCCGCCCCGTCCACGTTTCCAGAACGGGTTTCCTTCACATTAGACTGAGTCGCTGAGTATCCAGGGAGTCTTTCTGGGCTCCTTCCTTTGTCCTAGACCCTGGCTCTGATTTCTTCTCTCCAGGAAGCCCAGACCAGCTACTGCTCCAATCAGAGCCCTGCAGAAATGGGACCTAATTTCATACCCAGCTGCTCAGAGCCTTCCCCTCCCTTCCCCAAGGCAGCTTTCTTCCTTCTCTGGGCTCAGTGTTTGTGGAGTGCTCTGACCCCCTGGATAGGGGCATTTGGCAAAACTTTTCTCCAGGCCGCTGCATAAAGTCCCCAGGTTCAAAGACATGTCGCTAAGGAAGCAGCAAGGCTGAGGCCAGGGTGTAGCTGGGACCTGGGGGAGGGGGCGTAGGTCTTCCTGGGATGGGTCCTGCTGGAGGGTAGGTCCTGCCAGGATCAGGAGAGGGGTCCTGCTGGGATTAGGAGGGCAGGGCCTGGCACTGTTCCCTCTGGACGCCTCCAGCAGGGGTCAGCACTGCGGGGTGTGAGCTTGAGTATTCCTGTAAGTTGGTGGCACAAAGCTGCCTGCAGTTGCTGAGGATGTGCAGTGCTTTGCTGCCCTGCCTTTCATCCTTGGCTTGGTCTAATGGGTTTCCCTCTTTTCCCATTCTCTCTGTTAAACTCTTCAACCTTTGACGCTGCACCCCCCTCTCCTGCCCTCCATACTCTGCATCCAGGGTCTGGCACATAACTCCTCAGCGGCCTGTTTGCATCCCTTTCCTAACTTCCCTGGTGCAGCCCCAGAGCCCGGTGTACACCAAGCCCCATGCTCTCAAGGAAAACCATCTTGTTTGGGCTTTCCTGAGAGTAGCTGGAGGTATGAAAATGTGAATTTTGTGCAGGCTTCTTTGGGGCCAATGGTCTCAGGCTGTACTAAGGAAATAACCCCCAGGCCAACAGATTCTGGCTTGTTTTATAACACTGCTTGGTCTTGTTAGTGTGGATGTGATTTCAGGCTAGGGGAGAGGTTGTTGTGTAGCTAAGAGGACTGAGATTCAAACCAGCTTGGTGGTTGCATGGTCCTGCCGCCAGCTGGGCCTCAGTCTCCCCATTAAGTAGGGTATTACCTCCCCCCAAGGGAGCTGTGAGGCTTTGTTGGGTTCTTGTGTGGAACTGTATCATGTCAGGAGCTGCACACCCAGGAAATGGGATTTTAACAAATGGAAGAACATGCCATGCTCATGGCTGGGAAGAATCAATATTATTAAAATGTCTATACTTTGGTGGTGCCTGTGGCTTGGTGGGTAGGACACTGGCCCCATAGACCAGGGTGGCGGGTTTGAACCCAGCCCCAGCCATACTGCAACAAAAAAATAGCCAGGCTATTTTGATTGTGGCCATGGCCGAGAGACATGGCCCTGTTTGTGACTAGAGCAGGGGGAGCACCTTCCGTGCAGCCTTCACTCTGCCAAGACAGTGTGTAAAGCCTTTCTGAACAGTTGGTGATATATAGTAGAGGTGGGGCCTCCCTCAGCCCTATCAAAGTCCAGTCACGTGGTTTGGCGCCTGTGGCTCAAGCGGCTAAGGCGCCAGCCACATACACCTTAGGTGGCAGGTTTGAATCCAGCCCAGGTCTGCCAAACAATAATCATGGCTGCAACCAAAAAATAGACGGGCGTTGTGGTGGGCGCCTGTGGTCCCAGCTACTTGGGAGGCTGAGGCAGGAGACTCACTTGACCCCAGGAGTTGGAGGTTGCTGTGAGCAGTGAAGCCATGGCACTCTACCTGGGGCTCAGCTTGAGGCTCTGTCTCCAAAAAAAAAAAAAAAAAGGCCAGTCACGTTGCAAACCCACTTTGGTTCAGGGAACTAGGGATGAGTGACAGGAGGCTGGTCTCCAGGGCTGTGGAGGGGGTGGGCCTGCTCTGTGACTGGGCCCCACTGAAGCCAGTTCAGTGGCTTCTAGCCTGTAGAGAGCCCAGTCTGGCTGCTGGGATCAGGCCTCAGTGGCTTGTTACTAGCTGTGTGACCTTGGCTGTCTCCTGGCCTCTGTTTTCTCATCTGTAAAGTGGGATCATAACTTTAATCTCAGGCTTAGAGTGGCTGTGAGGCTTCACCCATGTCACCAGCACTCAGGTGTAAATGTAACTGAAATTTGGAAGGAACACCTGTGGAAATACGTATTCTTCTTTGGTATTTACTTATAGCTTATTAGCTTGCTTTAGTTTTTGAGAACAATTTTTAAATAGCTGATTTTGAGAGGGATCTGTTGATGAATATGTGGGATTAATAGACCAAGATGGGTGCTGGTTGCTCCGTCCCCAGAGGGGTCATTTGGATGGTACCATGTGGACAGAACAGCTCCAGGTGTCCCAGCAGAGACTGCCTTTCAGACTTCTAGTTTATGAAACTCTTGGTCATACCATGTGGGCAGTGAAGTATTGGTGGCCCTTTCTCAGGGACTTCAGGGGTAATCTTAACAGTTTTAATCATTGTCTTCTAATGCAATATCATTCGCAAATTATTTTAAATGAAGGATTGTCATTTAAAAATGAATGCTATTTATATTGGATTGGCTAGGGCACTGGCCACATACAGGAGGGTTGGTGGGTTTGAACTCGGCCTGGGCCTGCTAAACAACAGCAAGAAAATAGCCAGGCATTGTGATGGGCGCCTGGGAGTCCCAGCTGCTTCAGAGCCTGAGACAAGAAAATCACTGAAGCTCAAGAGTTTGAGGTTGTTGTGAACTGTGACTCTGTGGCACTCTACTGAGGGTGATAAAGTGAGACTCTGTTTCAAAAAAAGAAATGCTATATTATAGTCTCAGGTTAATGTCTTTAAAGTATTTTGTCCGTGGAAAGATTCGGTGCAGAGTAGAAGGTAGTCTTCGGTTTATTGGGCATGTCAAGAGCTTGTCCTTGCTGGGCTGCTGACTAAAGCAGACATGGGTAGGAGGCCTTGCTGGCCAAGCACCCCCACAGATAACAAAGTGTGTGTTTGCCTGATTCTCCCTGCTCCTTCTCGGCCCTGGGCCCTCCAGCTGGGCTGTCCTGTCTGGTGCTGGCAGCGGAACCCACTGGCTGCCAGAGTGGATAGTGTGAAAGCCCTCTGAGCATGTTTAATTAGGAGTCAGCACCTGCCAACAGCCTGTTTTAGGTTATATTTAAACTTGTACATGGTTTTCCTCTGCCCTGGAGCTGCTGTGATGACGTGTTAAGAGTACTGGTCATGAGAATGGGTGTGGACCTGCCTGGGAGAGGCAGGGAGGGCTATTGCCAAGAGCCTGCCAGGCAGGGCACGAGGGCCCCACTAGGGGCCATAAGGGCTGTTGTTTCTTGTTGAATTCAAGCTGCTTAATTATCAGCACAAATGGTGACCAGCTGGAGAAGCACTTGTAACTAAGTTCACATTCTTATTTCCACAGCTGGTGGAAATTACTTGATCTGTAATGCAGGTGGTCTATTTAGTAGGTATGCACCCTGAGGTGATATCAGCTAGCCTGAGTTGGGTAGGGAGGATGGTTCCTGGGCTCACTGAGCTGTGGGTTCAGGTGGCCTTGCTGTGCAGCTGGGGGTATGCGAGGGGGTCTCGGGTGCACAGGGCTCTCTCTGCCCTTGGGGCCTGTGCATCTGACTTCTTCCTTGTGTTCTCCTGGCTGCACCTCCACCTTACCAGTGCTTGAGTTATTATGCAGACTTCTTGCCTGTCCCCCCTGAAGTGGACGCTCTGTGAGGGCTTCTAGGTCGGTACCTGGTGTGTCCTGTGGGGAAAGTAGCATGCTGCACATTCCAAGTTGATAACTGGCCTCTTAAGGGCAGAGGCGCTCTTTCCTTCCCATCACAGGTGATGTGAGACATGGGCCTGGGGTCCCCACACTGGCAGGGGAGTTCCACCTGGCGTCCAGGACACTTGAGATGCTCCCTGTTGTCACACACTGGCTCCTCCTAGGAACGAGGCATATTCTAAACCAGTGGTTCTCAACCTGTGGGTCATGACCCACAAGAAGTATATTAAAGGGCTGCGGCATTAGGAAGGTTGAGAACCACTGCTCTAAACAGAAGAAGAGCCTGGTTTCCACATGAAGCTGAGTAGCCAGAGCAGCGTCCCCGTGGGTCAGTCTGTTTCCAAGGAGCTGGTGCACAGGTGAGTCCCTGGGCTGGGTGAGAGTGCCCTTGGAATTGCAGAGGTCCATGGGGAGGGGTCAGGCTCTGGCTCCCACCTAATCCAATCAGTGGTCTTGGTGACAGCAATGGCAAGCCGTTTCAGATGGGAGTATCAAGGTCTGCTGCTTTCAGGGTCCGTCCTGGGACTTGGGACAGTCCTTGTTTATTCGGCCAATCGCTTGTGCCGCACCCCCGGCCTGTCCTGGACACCCAGTCAGCGCAGGTTCACCTGAATGCCAAGGACAGCAGAGGGGATATGGGCATGAGTTTGTGGGCTTACAGCTCTTCTTTAAACAAAATGAAAACTCAGGACATGTTTTTTGTGTTTATATAATCTTTAGTTCAGAGTACATTTGTGTTGGAAGCCACGACTGCAGGCCCTTTGTTCCCATGAGACTTGGCCCTGCTGGTGTGATTCTGGCAGCATCAGAGGCCAGGACACCCCCCCGGAGCATAGCCTGGCCCCTGTGTTTGTGCCTGCGGCCTGCACAGTCATGTCTGGTCTCATCTCAGCCTTTGCATGCTCCCACAGCAACCCTGAACACAGGGCCACAGTGAGAACATAGCTAAGGCTGAAGTGAGCTTTTTGAATTCTAAATTGGGAGAGGAAAGTGGAAATACTTTTAATGCTGTGAGTTTTACATTCACCTACCCTTTCAGGTTTTAAGTTCCGGAAAAAGTAAAAACTGAGCTGAACTTTGGAGGAGGACAAGTGTTTGATCAGTGGTATGGCCTCAACTGGACACAGCTCTGTGGGCAGTTTGGAGGTTGTGCCCAAAGGCATCAGGGCTGATGGCTCCCAGTGGGCTTGTGTGTGCAGCTCTGAGAGAGCCACGGTGTGCTGTGCTGAGTGCTGACAGTTACCTGGAGGAGGTGGTGTTCCTCAAACTATTCCGTGGTCTCAGAGTCTCATAGTTCTTAGCTGCATAAAAGGAAATAAAACGTAACGATGGCTTAAAAACTAGTATTTGGTCGTCTTGACTGCGTGTACATAGCCTTGTCACTGCATGAAGCCCACTGTCACCTGCTTGGGGGAAGCGGAGGGTATTTTTAACACAGTGCCCTGGTGCTGTTTGCGATGTGGCAGCAGCTGCGCATTTGAAGCACGTGGGTGAGCAGTGAACTCAGTGGGGCGTGTGAGTGGCTGAGGGGTCTGGGAAGGGGCTCCTGGTAAGTGGTGGTTCTTTCTCAGTGAATGCACAGCCGCCTGTACGAGCCTGTGGATCTGCCAGAGCTTGGTTTTTATTTGGTCATCTAACGTGGGGTGGGGTGGGGGACTCATTTCTCAAAGAAGTGCTTGTTTGTTTAATAAACTATTTGAACACCTAGAATATACATAAAATGTTACCAGTTTAATACATGAAACCTCACTGTTTGGCAAACTTAACCTATTATAATTGAGTCCAGTAGTTGAAGGCATTTGTTTCACTTGTGGATTTTTTTTTTTTTTTTGCCTTTTGTGCACAAACTAAATGCCAATAACATTTTGAAACAAAGTATTTTGGATTATTTAAAAACTTGTAGAGTGGGCTGTCCGGCTGAGTCCTGAGTGGAGCTGCTGGGGCAGGTGTGTCCTTGTCTTCCTGGAGCTCCCAAGCTGGGACCCAGTCTCTCCTAGATACGATGATGGGAAGAGGTCAGCCTGCCTAGGAGGAAGGGCCCGGCCTCAGGTGGTTCTGAGATGGGAGTGGGATGTGGCCCTGGAGGGCGGCTGCATGAGTCGTGGCTCCAGCATGGGGCCTGCAGGGTTTGGATGGGTATGGAACTGCTGTGTGCCCAGCAGAAGGGTCACAACTGTGCTCCACATTGTCTGTGTGTGCTGGACGTCTGGGTCTCATTTCATCTCTGCAGCAGTCCATTTCATGTTTGAGAAATCTAAGGGGAGCTCACCGGTGGTTGTGGAGCTTTGGGGTGAAAGGAGGGTCTCAGGGCTGCAGAGCCGACCTCTTGTCAGCTGGGTATCTGTAGTTACCTCAGCTTTTTGGGGGACAGAGTGGCAAGGACCACTGGCTGGGGGGGTTGGGTGTAGTAAAATGTACTCAGGTGTTAGGAGGCGAGGCCAGGTGGCTGGCCTGGGTTTGAGGTGAGATGTGGTGGAAGGCAGAGCTCTGGACCCGCTGGGCAGGGACCTGAGCAGAGCTGTGGTCCTTCCAGATAGTCAGGTTTTGGGGGGCAGGCATGCAGACAAGAGGCTTGCAGGAGGTGGATGAGAGGACTCCTTGGAGGCACAGGAGATGTGTGGAGGGTGGGAGCACCCAGAGGGTGAGTGTGGGCTGCTGAGGGACCCTGGGAGAGAAGGCTGAGGGATAGCTGTCAGTGAAGTAAGGAAAAAGAGGCTGAAACGTCTGTTATCTACATCCCTGGAGGCCTCAGTGAGGGTGTGTGGAAATGTTTGAGGCGTGGATACCTCTGGCCACCGGTTGTCAGCCAGGTCTGCTAAGATCTAGGGAGTTCTGCTGCTGCCATATGAATGCCGGACCTGTCCCCAGCAGGGACAAACCACCATCCTTGTGTGAGCCTGGTGTTTCCCCTTTATTCCTGAGCAGCTTTGTCCAGCTGAGGCTCCTAATCTCACCTACTGATTGGACAGAGGTGCCATTACTGTCCTGGGGGGAGACTGGGTCTTGGACTGGCATTTAACACTTTGCATGATGTTCCCAGATGGTGGGCCCTGGAAGTGTTGGTTTTATTTGCTTTTGCCTGTATCACTAAAAGTTGTAAGAATGTGCTGTCTCCAATGTCTTAAAATGGTTGTATTTGAATGGGTCAGAGTCAGATGTTTCCCAAAGGGAGTCTTGGGTGTATTTAGTCTGAAAAAGCTTTCTGGGTAAATGTTTTCCTGGAGGGTGTGCTTACTGTGGAGGGCACTGCCTGGTAGCCGGTCAGGTTCACCCTGCTCAGAATTCTGAGCTGCTAGGATCTGCAGTTCTGTCTCATTAATTTTGGAAAATTCTTTTGGTATTATCACTTCCAATATTTCTTCTCCCCATTTTCTCTTTTCCTTTCCGTTGGGTCGTGGCTGCTGTTTCCTCATCCGGCTCCCATGTTTCTCCTTGTTGAAGTCTGGATGGTTGTGCACCTGGCACGGGCACTGATTTCCTCCCCCACCTGAGCCCTGTTGAGTCTGCAGACGAGCCCCTTATATTGCTGTGTTTTTTGTTTCTTGCACTTACATTTGAGTTTTCCTCACAGCTTCCTCTGCTGAAATTTCCCGTCTCTTTGTGCACGTCAGCCACCTTTTCCATCAGAGCCTTTGACCTCCTGATAGTTTGGAGAACGTGCCTGTTCTTCTCTGCGTCATCTGAGTCAGGTTCTGCTGATTGCCTTGTCTGTTCACAGGAGTTTATTGCCTCCCTTGTGTCTTCTTGTTTTGATTGAATAACGGGTATCAGAGACTGAGATAAACAGTCTTCACGTGTGGACATGGTGGGCGCTCTTCAGCTGAATTATTACTGCAGGAGGTTGAGGCCGTCAGGATGTGTGTTGGCCTTGGGTTTTTCTGCTGTCTGGTGACCTTCAGTGGACCCTGACTGCAGCTTCCTCTACCGCCAAGTGGGTTTCCTCAGCCTTTGTCTGGGCTCAGCCAGCACAGCTCCGCCCCCTCCTCATGCAGAGAGGACACCAGGTATGACCTCTTGGTGTTGCTTCTTGGTGTTGGACTTGCCTCCGGAGCTCTGCTGGGCTGTGCTGTGGCCAGTGGGGCCTTCAGGGCTTCCCTGCATGTGTGGGGCGGCAGAGATAGGCATGCCCAGGCAAATGCAGGTATTTGAGATTTTTTTTTCCCTAAAACCATAGGTTTAAAAGTCTATATTGGAACAGAAAAATTTTTTATGAGGGAAGCAAATTATTTTGCATTTGACTGAAGCCAGTCTCATTGCTTGAGTAGTTATGAAGTAGGTCCTGCAAACAACATAAACAGATCTGTTGACATTTTCATCTGTTACCGTGTAACATAAATAGCTATTATTGCGTTCTAGATTAGCTTTGAATTATGTATCAGTTTATGGCCCAGATTACAAACTGCTGCTTGATAAATTAATGGATTTGTTAGGGATTCTGTACTTGGAGCCCTGGGTGAGCAGAGTCACTTCAGTTTCTCAGAAGCAGGTAACCAGGGGTGAGCTGGTGTTGGAGGCCTCAGCCTGCTTGATGGGCAAAGTGGGAGAACTGCCTGAAAAAGGATGTGATGTTGAAACTTGATTGGGCTGAATCAAGGCAGCTATCAGTGGATACAAAGTAATTAGCTTAGAAGTAAAATAGTGACCTTTGGTGCCTAGGTCCTAGTGAGAGAGGATACCCGGGAAGGGTGAGGTCTAGGAGAACTGGTTTTCTCAAGGAGACCACAAGGATACACCTGCAGGGTCCTCTCCATGGACTCAGCTCCTGGGAATTTGTAAACTTAACTTCCTGGAACTTGGAAATTTCCACTTCTGTGAAATCCTGTAGTTCTGTAGGGGGCTGGAATAGCATCTCTGACTTGATTCAAACTGGCCAATGAGAGGGATACCTATGGGTTGAAACTTTTTGACCGTTGATAAAAAGGGAAAGACCAAGCCAGTTGGGGAGCGTGGCCATTTGGAATTCTATGCCATAAGCTCCTGGCTGGTGAATAAAGCCCTTCCTCTTATAAATGTGGTATTTGGATACTCTTTCTCTCTGTTGGGCCTCATCTTCCTGCAATAGTAGTATTTCATTTTCTGGAGCTCTTTTGGGTGATGTGAGATCAGTTTTTGTTCAACAGCTAGTGTAGTCTGATGCATAAGATAAAGACTTTAAATTCCAAAGCCTAGAAACTGATGTGCAAAAGAATGCCTTTAAAATGGGCTGTGTGCCCTGTGTGGCTGTACCCTCCCTCCTGTAAAATCTGCTGTGGACACTTTGTACAGGATGAGTTAAAAGTTCTAGTGAAGAAAGGAAGGGCCAAGAAATCCCCTCCCTCCCGCCACTCCCAGCTATGTCTCTTCTTAGCATCCCAAATGAACATTTTGTAAACCTACTCGTCAGGAGACGTCTTGGAGAGTTGGTGCTGGGTGAGGCCATGTCTTTAACTGTCTTCTGTCTCTGTAGATAAATGGGTGAGGGACTGCTCAGTGGTGAAGGTTTGAATGGAATGCATCTGAGGAATCAGACACAGTCACTTGTTCTCCATCCTACATGCTGCAGCCCCTACGAAGAGCCTGTGCTGTTTTTCAGGCCTCGTGGAAGTAGCTGTGGTGTGCTTGGGGTCAGACTGGAGACAGGAACTATCTGAGATCTTTACCAGCCTGCCAGTGAGCTCTCCTGAGGGGAGGAGCACATGGGCCAAGGTCGTTACTTGAGTCAACAGGGGCAGGAGGTGGCCACTCAAGGCCTACCCAGGACCTTCCTTGGTGTTTCATAGTGAACTTCCTCTGTGTACCTCAGGAGCATGACACATGCCATAGAAATGGTCTCCTAATCACTTATTTGTGAGAACTTGGGACAGGTGTTTGCCTGCCTGTTCTGTAGGGGATGGGTCAGCCCTTGGTGAGAATATAGAACCATTGGGGCCAATTTTGGGTGCCAGTAGCTTCCCCAAACTGGATCCCTGGGCGGCTCTTGCTCCCTCAGCTGCTGCAGAGTGTGGGCAGATTTCATTCGTGTCTTAATCAGTGTGGGCACATTTCGTTCCAGAGGTCAGGACATGCTTATTTATAGACAGTGGTGCCTCATTGTCATCTGTGGAACTGGCATTTTATAGTGTTACCTGTTGAACTGAGGCTGAGGGAGGTTGTACCCTCTGGCTGTTTTTAATCTTAAGTGAATGGTAAATAATCCTCAGGGGCTTGGAATGGCCCAGGCACCTGTGGAACTGTCCAGAGATGGGAGAGGTGGTCTTTCTCCTGCCCTGGGTCAGCTGGGAATGGGGGGGACCCCTGTGTTGGGACCTGCTGGGGGCGGGGGTGAGACAGTTACTCCCACAGGATGCTCTCAGCAAGGCAAGGACAGTGGGCAGAGCATAGCCTGCTCTGTTGGGGTGGATGTTGGGAGCAGGTGGGCAGTCTGGGAGCTGAGGCCATCCTTCAAGGGAATCATCTTAAAACCTTGCTAGCTGGCTGGTGCAGTAATCCAGCACTCTGGGAGGCCGAGGCAGGTGGATTGCCTGAGCTCAGGCATTCCTGAGCAAGAGCTAGACCCCCATCTCTGCTAAAAATAGAAGAAATTAGCTGACTGTGGTGGCAGGACCTGTAGTTCTAACCACTTAAAAGGCTGAGGCAGGAGGATCACTTGAGCCTAGGGGTTTGAAACTGGCCTGGGTGGTATAGCAAGACCCTCTTTTAAAAAAAATCCTTATGGACCAAAATTAGAAATCTTTTGTGACTATTTAAGATTAACCTGTTATAAAACTGAAAATTACTGGATGTTAATTTTTATTAACTTTGTTGTTGGCTGAAAAGTGGTCCCCAAAGTTACCTGGGTCCTGATCACTGGCCCTTGTGAACATGTCATCTTTCATGGCAAAGGTGCTTTGTAGATGGGACTCATTTGGGGGTCACGAGATAGGTGGGTGACTCTTGGCTGTCCAGGTGGGCACGGTGACATCATGGGGCCTTTGTGAGGACACTGGGCACAGCTGAGGCAGGGGGTGACTGAGCTGAGGAACATGGTGGCCAAGAAACGGGGAGGGGTTGGGGAGGCAGGTTCTTCCCTGGTGATGCCCACCTGCAGCCCAGTGAGAGTTCACACGCCACAAGTCAGAATGTGGATTGAAGCCGTTTCCTGCTTGGCAATCTGTTGCAACAGTAATAGAAATTAACAGTGTTTCTATTCTTCCTGGCTTTAAAAAATAGCTACATTGTCTCAGCCCCAAGTTATAATGAGAGATGGTTTCTAGAAAACAATAGATATTTGAAGAAGAATTGTAAAGAAAATTGGACAAATGTAGCATATCTTCTTTGGGTCTATTATTTGGGCCTTTGAAAAAAGTTGCATTTCAGTCAGATGGTGTCGTCTTGATAAATTACATCTGAAACCCTTGCTCGTGGTCACGGGGGAGTGGTCCTATGCATTATGTTAGGATTAAAAATTTAAGCACATCAGAAATAGAAATCCTGATTCAGCATTGATCAATGTTTGGTAAGAGTTGAGATACAGAATCTGCCCACTTTACTACACGAAACAGCAAATTTCCTGCTTTATGTACTTCATAATGAAGTTCACATAGTTCTCATATACTAACTGAAATATCAGAACATAATGTGAAATCCAGTGCATTTCCAGGCAAATAAGTGGTAGTAAGAACTCCTGGGGCTGGTTTTATTTTTGTTTCACAGGGTGTAGGGAAAGCTCTTGCCCGATTGCTTCTGAGCTAGCGGTTGTTGGACATCAGCATGTTAGCTCCCCCGGCGGCCAGTGCCATGGCGTGCAGTCACCACTACTGCCCTTTTAGGGCTGAGATGAGAGGGTGACATGTGGCTGTCAGTCCCGCCCATAGCTCTCTGCATGGCCCAGCTGTCTCCCTGTGAGGAAGGGGCAGCTCTAGTTCTGAGGAGGGCTGCTAAGGAGGTCTCGTCCCCCTCTGCAGAGGTCCCACTTGCTTCCCTACTGTGCCCCTGTGAGACTCCATTGAGAACAGTGGTCACTGAATGGTGTGATGTTACTGCCCTAGCAGCTCAGGCTGCTGCCAGAAAGCGCCTGAGACCAAGTGGTTGTAAGTGACAGGAAGGTGCTGTTCACGGCCACAGACCTGGTGTCTGGGGGACCATCTCTTGTCACTGGCAGGTGACGCTTTATAGCTGTCTCCTCAGTCATGAGGGCACAGTTCCCATTGTAAGCACAAGGTTCCTAAGGTCCCCACCTCTCGATACCATCATTTTGGGGATTAAGTTTCAACATGAGCCTTGGGGAACGAGCATTCAGACCACAGCTACTGTGCTACAATATGAGGGCTGTTATGATTTCGTTTCTCTGTGACATTTGTCACTAAGGGAATATCGGCCTGATATGAGTTAGTTTGTGGTGCAGGAAGCAAAGCCCTGTGGGAACTTTAGCAGGGGGGAGTTTGACACTGAGGACTCGAGCTTTCAACATTAGGATGAGAGGGGTCCTCCAGCCCAGACAGACCTGGGCACATTAGTGCCCAACTGCGCCTGAACCCTGAGGTCCTGTAGAAGCCTGAGGATGAGGGAATCCCCCACCCTCTGCTTGGGAGCCCCTTACTGTTAAGTACTGTTTACCCAAATGCCCTTCCTTTGCCTTATGTGCTTAGCTGAACTGCTTGTTACAGCTGATTGGTCAAAACAGATCATTTCTTGGCTAAACTCTGGGTTTCTCCTTCCCAGACTGAGCCGTGGACCTTGCTCAGAGTGGGAGGCCTCAGGGCCACCCCTCACCCCACTGCCCCACGCCTGGTTCCTCCTGGCCTGCCTGCTCTTTCCTGTGGGAGAACCCGGTGCCCAGCCTCGGTGGAGCTGCAGTGCGTGATCAGAGCTGGATCCCATTCCACTTTGCAGTAACTGTTTGGAACGAAGTCTCTCCCTGAGTTTGGATTTGTCTTTCATTTAACTAGCTGCACTGTGTTGTGCAGAGAGCAGGTGGTGTGGCAGGAAGGAATTCTCTGCTTCTTGGGTCTGCATTCCTGGCCATGCTGGACTGCTGTGGGGGTTCCCTGCTGTGGAAGTCTGGGAGTGCATCTCATTTCTCAGCTTCAGGGGAGATTAGTGCCGAGTGGGCCAGTCCAGGAGCCCTGAGCTGCTGCGGGCTTTGAAGTGGTGGTTCCTATAGAGTGTCACAGAAAAACATTCAGCATTTCTATTTTTCTCATATACATCAAAACATCTAAAATGGGAGTGGTGGTTTTTGAAGCATGGGTTTTTGTTGTTGAGGGGTTTCTCTCTGTCACAGGGCTAGAGTGTGGTGGCATCTGCATAGCTCACTGTGGCCCCAAAGTCTTGGGCTCGAGCGAGAACCGCGAACATATTTTTTAACTATGGAGTTTTATAAACGGCAGTGTAGCCTCATTTGTGAATTGTGCCTGATTATCTGGAGATTTGCTAAATCTCTGGAGCGGCAAGATTGACAATAGTCTGTGTATGTTTGAGTTTCTGTGAAGCCAAGTGCTATAGCTGAAAACCTGTGTAGCTGGATGAAGCAGGCAATTGGCTGAAAGAAGCAGGCCTTTGACTTTTTTTAACCAAACAAGGAAGAAAGTGTAGACTAAAGTGATGGGCGAATTTCGGAGCATACCAGGACGCTCGGGGCCTCCCAGCCCTGCAGTTGTGTGTGCTGTAAGCTCTGGCAGGGTTGTACCTGGGCAAGAGGGTTAGTTTTGTTAATGAGCCTTGAAAACATTAGTTTTGTTTGTTATAGGAAACTGATATTATCCAAATCTGTTACAGAAAAAATTTTGACCGAAGGCCTGGATTTGCTCGTGGCTGTGACTCAGTTATGAAATTGCTCTCACACGGTGCCGGTCAGGGCTTGCTTGTCAATAACATTTATCTCTCTGACTTTAGTAAGACTGAGATATTTTGTATGAAGACATTATAAAGCACAAATAGCGGTGGGAATGCCAAGGAACATTCATACTGTGGCCAGATTGCCTCCTTTGTCTCCTGGTTTTAGGCTTGGGGCATCCTCATGTTAGCAGGAAACTCACCTAGGAAGATGCCACAGTTAGGGTTAGGGTTGCTGTTCTGACCAGGGCAGTGGCTCAGGAGGCTGGTTAGTGAGGCTCTCAGGGAGGTGCTGGAGGCCAGGGGTGACTGTGAGTCTTCACAGGTGGTTCCCTCTTATTTTTATGAACATTTTTAGTTCTGTGCCTTGCACTGTGGGGTCACTGTGTGTAAACACTAGTTAAATGAAAGGGCCCCTTGTGTGGGGACACAGAGCCTAGGACTGCATCATGGCCACTGTTGCCTGTGAGGTGGGCACTGCCAGCACCAGGCTCGTGGCACACACTGGCTGTGCTTGGGCATCTAAGGAAAGTGTGTCCATGTGGAGCACAGGAATGGGCAGACCTTCCCTCCCTCCACACCCACAGGGACAAGTCTGGGCACTGCTCTCAGGCGGGAGGTGCTGTTTTACCTGAAAAGAAAAAGGCTAATTGCCCTGATAAGATCCTTCCTCTCTGGAGCTGGACAATCTACATTTATATCAGGAACCTTAAAAAAAAAAAAAAGCCTCTGTCTTTGAGAGAATTTGGGACTGTGTGTGTACGTATATGCCTGTGCTCCCTAGTCTTGCCTAACCTTTGCATTTTAGGATATAGTAAACCGACAGGAACTTTATAGGTTTCTAAGTAAAATCCTGGAGAAGTTTAGAGAGCCCATAATACGAAGGTATTTATTTCTATTAGATTCCCACATTTGGACTTTAAAAATAGGCAAAACATTTCTAAGTTTGTGAGCTTTTCAGCCTAATTTGAAATCTTGAAATTGTTACGGATCTTGTTAAACAGTGGTGAGGAGAGAACAGTGGTTCTAGAATCCCCTCGTCTGAGGAATCTCGGCCTTCTCTGCTCTTGGATGCTGGGCACTTACTGTGCCTTTCTTTGCTGGTGGTGAAGGCAAGGATAGTATCCGGTGAGCCGCACCCTGGTAGCTTTTGCCCTTTCTGTTAAAACATTTTCTATGGGTTCCGCAAACACAGACCAAGTATGTCATGACATTCTCTTGTTTGTTTCCATAAATGCTATTGAACAAGAACTGCATTGTGGATGAGAGAGGTTGGATGGCTCCCTTTATTACAAAGCAGACAGATGAATGAGAATATAGCATTTTGTGGGAGGAACTTTAGAAACCGTTTTAGCCTTCTCCCTGAAATAACCACTTAATTATTAGATTGTTCATGTATCAAAGGGTAAGAGGCACTAGATTACTACATACCCAAATGAAAACTTCAAAAATGGTTGAGGCTGAATTCCTGTGATGCCCTTTGGGAGATTTGCTGTGAGTTTGTGTTCTCAGTGACCATATTTAGATTAATTTCCCAAAGTTTCTCCCCATTTAACATGAGTTTGCATTTCATGCTAAAAATCAGAATGTATTATTGTGAAACTCGAGGTCTTCATATTTCCTTGGTGTCCGTGAGCACCCTGTAATGTGGGGAGAAGCATGGCAGGTGTCTGGGGGGCTTCTGGGGGGAGTTGTGGGCCTTGCCCCCAATTCACAGGGACCACTGGGCACTGTGGCCCCTCTGTCCACTGAGAGGGCTGGATTGCTCAGAAGGTCCCTTCATTCTTGAAGATTTCCCCCCTTTCAGGTTAACATCTCACTGGTGCCCTTTGGTGGAAAGGAGTGGCCGCTGGTTACTGTAACTTCCTTACACTCTGACAGAACTTGGTTTGTTCCTGACCTATTGAGGTTTCTTCTAGTGTCATCCTGATTTTTATCATTCTGCAAGTCTGAATTTTGTGATTACACGGAGGTCGCTGGCTAGTCTGCTTATGAGTTCATCTAGATGAGGAGCAGAGCTGCTCTGAGTGGGTTGGCTTGTCGGGCTCCTTTAACTTTGTTTTGCTGGGTATTTTGTTCACATGCTGTGTGTGGGCCCTCAGCCGGTTTTCTGTGTGGTGGACAAATTCTAACTATTTCTGTACAATCTTCTGCTGGGACCAGAGGACAAGAGGCAATGTTTCACCGGAGCTGGGCAGACGGCATCAAATGTCCTCCACCAAGGGGTTCCTAGGGAGTGGCTGCAGAGTCTGTTTCTGAAGGATCCTTATTTCCGGGTCTGGGGTTCTGCTGACACTGTGTCTCTCAGTGCCTGAGTGTGACTCCCCCACAGGAGATGTCAGGGTCACAGGTTTGTTTTGTGTGTGTTTTGGGTGCACTGAGACACAGGAATGTCCATCTTGTGATTCTCCGTTGATTTCAAAACTTGAAAGAAGGGTTTGTGCTTATTTTGGAGGTATCCTGGTGCAGTGGGCAGGTGTGTTTGCTGTTGCCCTCCCAGTAAATGCTGCTGCAACAGTCTTTCCTCCCTCCTTTTTGCTTTTCTACACGTGAATGCACGACCCTTCAAGCTTCTAAACTGACTCGTGGGCATCTCTGGGCCCTCAGAGACAGACCCTATGATGGGGCAGCCTTGTCTGGCAGGGCCCTGTAGCTGGTGCTGCCTGTAGGGTCTGTGGGTTTGTGAGGGAGCCCCTCGGATTGGCGGGAGTGGGGCCATGTGACTGCTGGGAGCCTGGGCCTGGGTCCTCCGTCCTCAACTGGCTTCTCCCACAGTTTCCTGTAGAAAGGAAGGGAATCTGTGTTGGGCCTGCCTGTGGTCTGTGCTCTGTCCTCCTAGAGCCCCAGCTGTTGTCAGTAATGTTATTTATGCTCTTCTGACCTCAAGCTTATTTGGTACAGAAATATGAAGGGACAGAAATAGTTCAAGGGCATATAAAGACTTATGTAATTATAAATAGGCCTAGTTTTGATTTCTCATAAGAAAATCATGAAATGGATTCATTTAAATTGTTTCAAAAAATCTTTACTATTCTCATTTTTGTGGCAAGAACATTTAGCTAGTGTCAAATTAAGATGTCACAATGATTGCCTTGTGACTTCTGATTATCCCAACACAAAGTGCCCTCCCCTGAGACCTGCCGCCCCCCACAGGCGCTCGTGGCCTGTTGCTGGTGTGCACCACGCTTCTGTGTCTGATAAACATGCCAAGTCGGGCAGGGCACTGTAGGCATCCCAGCGTGCGGCCACCTGCCTTTGGAAGCATTTCCAAGGTTTTTTTTTTCCTGTTAAAACTTTATTTTGCTTTTTGAGGAATATTAACTCAGTTAATACTCAATGACGTGTGCACTATGGTAGATTATAACAATTCCTAAAAATTTGAGCTTTGCTCCAGCTAACTAGAGTTAGGATCAAGAGAAATATGAATGGTTTCATCTTAAAATATTTTATATGGGGAAAGAGACTGCCCCTTGCTTTGTTTCAGGAAGTCCTGGGGTCAGCTGGAGATCAGCCTGCAGGGTGGGGAGGAACCAGTGGTGTGGCCTGTGAGGCCAGGGCGTCTCGATGTCTCGGACTCGTGGGGCCATGGGCTGGTCATCTCAAGGTTGCTGCTTTTCATGGTGGTCCTGCCATGTCACGCATGTGGGGGAGGCTGCCACCCCCTCCCCTGTGCGTGGAACACTAGGGCAGGTGGTGCTGTTGTGGCCAGACCCCCTGGTTGCCAGGCCGTGGCTGCCTGGCTGTGGCTGCTGTGGGCTTATATCCAGCATGGCCACGGGCAGCTCCGAGGCCTGTTGCCCCTTCAGACTCCTTCCCATGTGTTGGCATGTGGTGTGGCTGGTGATGCAGGATCGATTTTCAGTTCTCGAGAGTCAATCAGGCTTAGCCGTCCTGAAGCCTGGGCCTCTCTGGAGATGGCATCTGTCTCCTTTCCTGTTGGGGCGGGCAATGCCTGGGGCCCTCCCTTGGTCCTTCTGTGGAGTATGGACAGGAGGCCCTTCCAGAGACCAAGGGCCCATGTGCGCCTTCTCTCCCTGTCCCTGCAGTGGGGCCAGCCCAGCCTCCGTGCTGACCAGGCATTCCTGTTGCCACCTTGGTCTCTTCCCATGGTCCTGAGTAGCCAGATGCTTGGCAGACATCCCTGGTGCTCTGGATCACCAGGTGGAGGGAGGTCAGATGGTGGACTCGGTGTAGGCTGATCCCGAGTGGTTGAGGCTCGTGTCCCTGCCTTGTATTCCTGCTCTTGTGCATCTTGAGAAAATATTTCATCATCTGAACCATCCAGCGGGCCATGGCACACGCAGCAAAGGATTGGACACCTCTGCCCTGCCGTTCCGTTTAGCCCCTGGTGGGTCATTTGGGAGGTGTGAGAAGGGCAGGTTTCACTTGGGGTTGAGCAGTATCTGTTGGATTTTCTCCCCACACCTATGATTTGGATAAAGGAATTTATGGAGCTCGGCAGGCAGAAGGGGCTCTGGTGGTGTTGCCTGTGAAGAGTGGACACTTCTGTGTCCGTCCTGGCATGTCTTCTGAACATTCAACAGCAATTTTAAGTTACAGTACTATTTGCTGTTAGCTCCTGTCAGCAGTCTATGTATGGACCTTTAAAGACTCATCTAAGGAGACTTTGTTAAAATGTGAGTGAGTTGCACCGGGAGCCAGCCTGGGTTGGGGGGTCGCCAGGAGCGAGCTGGGTGCGGGGCACCTCCCTGGCATCTGTCCTGTGGCTGGGCTCAGTGCTGGCTCCTGCAGACAGTCCTCAGTCTTGGAGGCTGTCCTGCATATTGTCCTGACTCGCTGCTTCCTCCATGGGACATTCTGTGAGTCCCTCCAGGTGCCAGGTGACCTTGGACTTTGAAGAGTCCCTGCAGATCTTAGTGGTGCAGTGAGGTTTTGCACTCCACTCACTATCCTGAGCATGGTCTAGTTGCTGCTCCATGCAATCCCCGAGATCCACAGGGAGGCCAAAGTGTGGAGAGTCAGGGAACCCTGCTGGGGCCCCCTGGGCAGAGCTGGGATCTAGGCCGTCCTCATTCCAGTTCCAGCATAGAAGAGGGCCCTGGCTTTGCCAGGATGGCCCTTGGGTGGGGGTCAGGGGGCAGCTGACTTCTGAGTGGGCAGGGCCAGGGGTAGCAGCTGTGTTGGGGGGGTGTTGGCAGGAAAGACGTGGAGGTGGCTGGGGTTGTCCTGTAAGTTATAAAATGATGGGAAGACAGAGCAGTATGCTCTGGGGCAAACATGATCTGAGGTCACTCTGGAGATGGGTGCCTCTTGACTTTGGAGATTTAGGAGAGCAGGACAGAGCTGAGGCCTGGAGGGGCAAGTCTGCCCAAGGAACTATTCCCTGAGGAAGGCAGAATGGAAACACAGGCTGTCCTGGGCTTGGCAGGAAGGTGCCCAGACCCTGCTCCCTATGGGATTAGAGCCCAGTTCAGAGTTGTACTACCTGCTCTCAAACTTTGTTATCTACAGATACAAGATAACAGTGAGTAAATCTACACATTGTGATTCTACTTTACTTAATTGGAGCTATTTTTTCATGGCATTTTTCAGTTCAAAGGCATAGTTGGGAAAACGATTTTGTAATTTTCATAAATTATAATTTTCAAAGAATTTAAAATCTGTGGTCCTTTTTTTTTTTTTCTAATTATATTCCTGAACAGTGTTGCTTATTACAATTTCTAAGTCGCAAATTAACAATGACTTTTTCAGGCAAACGCCTGTCATAGGTGATCTCAGCCAGTCAGTTCCATTTGCATCTAAAATCTGACTTTGCCCTAGTTCTGTGGCTCTGGGTTATTTGGTTCTCCCTGCTGAGGAATATTCTGTGAAGTTAAAGGTTTGGATCTTCTGAGGAGGGTGCTGGATTTGTGTAGAATGTAATACATGTCATTGCGAGCTGCAGTTGTGGCCAAGTGTTGTCCTGCCTTGTCAACCCGCAGAGCTAGCCTCTGTGTTCACACACATGGATCTAGGAGGCCTCAGGCCTTACATTTCTAATTCACTTTGTATTCCTGCCAAGTCTGTAAGTGTGCTAATTATACAGTCATCTGAGGGTGTGAAGTTATGTGTGTAGAGTAGAAACTGTTTTATTTAGTATCCCATGACTTGTAGTCTGGGAAGGTTCCTCTTACTGTGCTCTTCATGGGAAGGGTGAGATGTTTGGCCTCCATCCTGCAGCTCTGAGTCTAGGCAGCAGCTCCTCCATGCAGTGGGGAGATTGATCTGAAGAAGAACATACCTGGAACTTTCGTTTGGGAGCCGTCTGGCCTGGTGCTTCCTGGTTCACGGCTTGGTATTTGCATCTGACATAGGTAACCAGGTGAGAAGAGAAACCATTCATTGGCCAGCACTTCCCTTGCAATGCTCAAGGGAAGCTTTGGTGCCAGGGATGGTATTTTCTATTTTTAAAAACAGCATCAGTGTTATTTGCCCTTCATGTGGGTAACTATCTTGTTCTGTTAAGACAAAATACAGCCATGAAACTGGTTTTAAAGGATGTGTGGGCATAGGCGTGAGACATCAGCTTAGAAATTACACCAGTGGTGGAAATATGCCTTTGCCCTGTGGTGATGGTTTGGTTTTTAGTGACCAGATGAACTGTCCATTTGCGGCCGCACTCCTGACAGTGGGTCACTGAGCCTCTGCATGGCTGAGCCTCTTGGCCACAACCTACTGTGGAGTGTGTGGGGAGCCCCTGCTTCGTTGTGCATTGAGGCTACCGGCCTGCCCCTCCTGTAGTGTGGGTGGCTGAGGCGAAGGGCCAGTGGGGAGTGTCTAAGCCTAGCGAGGGACTTGGGTGTAGGAGTGGCCATGTCTCCCTGAGCATGACCCTGTCCTTCCCCTACCCTGCCACTGTGGGGTCTGCCTCATCTTAGGTCTGATTTCCCAATGGTATCACAGCCTTCAGTTGGAGGTGTCTAGAGGACATATGGCCAGCTACACAGGCCAGCCTCTGCCCTCCTGTGCCCTCTTGTCCAGCTGGCCCACTGTGCATGGACAGCTGCATGGGGTTGCACGTGTACCTGCGTTTGGCTCACCAGGGTGTTTGGCTCACTTTGGGTGGACACAGAAGTAGCCTTTCCAGGAACGAGATCCTGCTGACATGGGTGCCATGCGCCAAGCCCTGGCTTGGAGTGGTGTCATTTTACCTCATACCTGAGAGGTAAAGGTTTGTGGTTAAATTGAGGTGCCTGACATCTTTGCTAGCTCAGAACATTTTATGCATTTGTTTTAGGCGTAAAAAGAAGAAAGAAGCTGCATCAGGGGCAGCTGTCTGGTGCAGTTTTTTTGAGACAGTTTCACTCTGTCACCCTGGGTAGAGCCGTGGTAGTGCAGTGGTATCCTGGCTCACAGCAACCTCAAACTCTTGGGCTCAGGCGATCCTCTTGCCCCAGCCTCCTAAGTAGTTGGGACTACAGGCACCCACCACAATGCCTGGCTGGTTTTAGAGATGGGCTCTTGCTCTTGCTCAGGCTGGTCTTGAACTCCCGAGCTTAGGAAATCCACCTGCCTCAGCCTCCCAGAGTGCTGGGATCACAAGTGTGAGCTGCTGTGCCCAGCTCCTGGTGTTTTCTATGCTGTCCCTTTGGAAGGACACACTCTGAATACGTGCTGTTGGTGTGAGTGTTACCAGAATCAGTTACAATCCCCAAGGTCCCTGTCGGTACAGGTTTCCTGAGCATGGCATTTCCTTCTGCACTGGTTGTGGGTGGAATGGAGACCAAGGCAGGGGTCTGAGAACCATACTGGACTATGTTGCTCTTTAAAACACTTCATCACAATAATTACTGCAAGATAACTTATTCTCATTTAGTAGCATTTCTAGGTCCCTTCTTCTATTTTTGATTTGATTTCAATAGAAAACGCACCTTACACAGGGACTGTTACATTAGGACAGGCTGTGGTGGACCCTTCTGCCCTTTCAGTGTGTGTACAGGCTGCAGGCTCCTCTCCTGCATGGCAGGGCCTGAATTCTGTTTAATCAAAATGTGAGTGAATCAAAGCTGGCACGCGTGTTGTCGATGAAGCATCAGGTTTTGCAGCAGCAGTATGCCACCAGAGAGGTAGCAGCAAAGGCCTTCACTGACCCCCAGTGTTAGAAGGAGCTGAGGCCTCCCTTTACCCAGGGCTGTTGGAGGTGATTGGGGTCAGCAGCCGCAGAGCCTCTTTGAGAACCTGTGTTGAATCTGCCTATCCTTCATGGCTGTGTACACCCTTATTTGCACTGTGTGTGTGTTTTTTCTTTCCCCATAATTACGTACCTTTTAGTTTTGTTCTGACACTTGAGCCCTCATTATTAGTGGACTTGGGAAGGCTCTGGTCAGGGGGCCTCTGGAGGTGGACCCAGGCCCCGAGGTGACTTTGGCCATCACGTGAGCACCAGCTCAGTGCATCTCTGTGGTGTGTAGAGCCATTCCCAGGATCTTTTGGGGAATGTGCATTTCTGTCTGCTGCAGGTCAGGCAGCTTTGTCGGGCCCTTATGTGATTGATTATTGAACCCACCTTGATGATCTCCTCTGTCTTCTAGGTAACCATCTTACTCTGAGCATATGTTTACACTGCAATTTATTTTTATTTATTTATTATTATTATTATTATTTTTTTGCAGTTTTTGGCCAGGGCCAGGTTTGAACCCACCACCTCTGGTATATGGGGCCGGTGCCCTACTCCTTTGAGCCACAGGTGCTGCTGGACACTGAAATTTTTATCACAAGCTTTTCAGTAGTTCTTCATGAGTTTTATTATGTTGTGAAATTGTTGGAATTCTCAAGGATTAATTGGGTCCACATATGTAGTCCTTGGTAACTAATTTTAAATGAATTGCTTCACCCCAAATGTATTTACCCTTCACCTGTGTGTTTGCCTGGGGGCAGTGCCTCTGCCCAGTGCTGAGCTGCTTTCTGCTTTCCTTATGGGAGTAATTTCACTAGTGCATCACTAGCTTGTTTTTGCCTCCAGACAGAATCATTTTTCTCTCAAAGGCTTTTACTGAAGTAAGTAGTGAATTGTATTATGCTCAGGATGGATACGTGGGTTAGTGGACAGGACAGAGCACAGAAACAGACCCTCACAACATGGCCACTGATTTTTGACAAAGATACACAAGAAATTCAATGGAAGACCAAGTCTTTGGTGGCCGAGTCCGGTGCATTTTTAGGCCTGACCTTGACCCAGGGGTCTGGGAGCTTCAGCCTCAGTTCTGACCCCCGGACATCTGGGGACTGTCCTCCGTCCTCCATGGAGATAGGTATGGCGGCAGCTGGAGGAGGATGACGCTGGGGAGGACTCTGTTGTGGTGAGCATGCTAGCTGCATCCTTGGGATGGTGTGAGATTTTGGACCCTGTTCTTTCTGCTTGAATTTGCCTCCTGGGAGGTTCCTCTGCCTTCTGTGGGCCTGAGGGGCTGTGACCTGACTTTCTGGGGGATGGGGTAGATTTGAATCTCACTTGACCTCTCATTCCAGCACCCAAAATTTTCCTCAGCCAGAGCTTGTTACAAACTCAGAGCCTTGAGTCCCGCTCAGAGACCTCCCCGCCCGGGGTGGGGGGGCGATCTGGGTGCACAGGATTGCTGGTGAGCAGCCGTGATCTGATTGACTTGGCTTCTGTGGTTCTGACTCTCGAGACTGTCTGGGTCCTGTGCTCAGCTTCACTCTCAGCTGGCGTGGACTGGGGCTTCAGGCAGGAGGATGGGGCTCAGGCTGGGCCTAGACCCACAGGACCACTCAGCCTTTATGGGTCAGCGTCTTAAAGATTTCAGGGGATGGCAAGTTTGAATGTCCTCTGGGGCAGCCCTCATGGTTTAATGCAGTGACGCCAGAGCTTGCTCACTGTGTGTGATGCTGGTCACTGTGTCACCCTAGCAGTCTCATGAGGGAGTCCCTGTTATCACCACACAGTGGTTCCCCACCAGGAACTTAGAGGGTGTGGAGTATAGGCTACTGCTGGCAGGGACCCAGGCCTCTGGCTTCAGAGCTTGGCCGATTTTGTTAATGGACATCCCTTGTTCTTGAGTCCAGAAGGCTCCCAGGATGGGCTTTGCTACAGTGGCAGTGGTGAGTGTGAATGTTGAATCTTTTCCATCGGGGCTCCTGAGACAGTGTTTTCTTGTGGAATTCTGTTTACTAGATGCTGTCCTAATATAAAAGGATGCTGTGGGCTTTTGTCAAACATTTTTAGAGCTGCAGTGTTCTGGACACCCCCCAGGTCGGTGTGTATGGGCATTTCTGCCAGTTTGCTACAAGTTCCTGTCCACTGTGGGGTGAGGGGGGGCTCCTGCAGGCCAGTCTTCCCTTGGTGTGATTTGGGTGAACGAAGTGGCCGAGAGATGTGTGAGACTCTGGTCCCTGAGGAAGCCTCCAGTAAAAGCCATGGTGCTGTGAGCCTGGAGTTCTGGGCGGGGCGCAGACCGTCAGAGCCCACCGAGTTGTGTTCATCTGAGTTTCATGACTCTGTGTGTTCTCAGTCCTGATCTCAGCCTGTTAGACCCATTCAAAAGGAGATTCAGAGTTGTGCCTGCAGAGAGTCCCCATCCTCAGGTGTGCCGGACCTTGGCTGTGTGTTTCCTTTGCCTGTTAAGGAGGCTCAGTGTGGCTTGGTTCTTTGTCTCCTAGAGAAGTTGAGAATTACCAGAAAAAACCCAGCGAGCACAAAGAGATGCCTGAGGAGACCTGGGTTCTTCTCTCATGGGTCTTTACTGGCCCCCGGCACCAGCAGGGCCCTTCAGATAAAGTCTTGTATGGAATCTTTCCTTGCGACACTTTGAAGAGCTTTGTTTCCAAACTGGCTTTCATTTCACACAGCAGTTAGAAATACTGCTGTAAAACAAAGAACTCTTCCCCATCACACTTTATATGGTGACTAAAAGCGTCTAAGTGTAGACAAGTCGTTCTTTCAGGACTGGAGTTGGGTTTTTCTTTGGGCCCTGCTGCTGCTGTTACTGGTAATTAAAATCCCCTGAGAAGTTTATTATACCTACTCCTGTTTTGAATCCAGGTTGTTCCTTGGATAGGCATTTAGGTGGCACCTCGTGGGCTTAGGGTGTATCTCTGTAAATTACACCTGCCAGGGGCCCCGACCGCACCCAGGATCACTTTGACCCACTAAACTTCTGAAGTGCACTGGTGTTGCCTGGCCTGTGATTTGGACCCATAAGACTGTGGTTCTCAGTTTTATAGAAGCCTTTATTCTGGGATTATTGCAAATGGAAGCACCTGAGAAGCATTCAGATGCCCTCACTGGACATGATACACATCTGACGTTTCTGAGCAGAATCCAGGTATCCTGCTGTCCTCTGGGGATGTGCCCTCAGGCTCATGTCCAGGTCAGAAATTCCTTTATGCTGAGATTTTCTACTCAGTCTTGTCTGAAGAGCACACCGTTGTCTCCTAACCCTCCCGGTTTCCTCCTAGTCTCCCTGCCCTGTCTGCTCACCTGTGTGCCCTCCGTGGTCAGTGGGGTGGGACACCTCATCCGTGTTGTCCCATGATGCTTTGGAGTGTTCTGACAACACCGAGGAATGTCGTGCGGGTGACGATCTAGCCTCCATGGAGGTGAAAGCTGCCGCCTGAGATGCGAAGCGTCTGCAGGTAGTGGGTGCGACTGACCACTGGTTCCCCGCCTGTCTGCTGTGGTGCACCCAGCACCTCTGCAGTGATCGTCATTGGCAGGTCTTGGGCACTGCAGCAGCGGGTTACCTGGAGGTTTCAGGCTCTGTGAGGGTCTCTGTGGGAGGACAGGATTCCCTCTCAATGCTGTCGTTGGGTACAAAGTCCCACTGGGCGCTGGGCAGGTGCGGACCAGACCTCAGGTGTCGGATTACTGCTCTCTCTCAAGAGAAACTCACACGCTCAAAGGAGTAGGGCACTGTTCCCATATGCTGGAGGTGGGCACTCCCACTTTAAATTGCATTTGGGGTCCTGTCTCAATGCTTGTGATTTCAGCTTTTTGCCATCTCGTGCTGAAAAGAATTGTGCAAACATATTGGGTGAAAAGGGAGAAATCGCCAAGGAGAGGATCCACCAGGAGGCACCGCCCAGCTGGTGAACGCACAGCACCCCCTTTGGTTTGTTTGCTGGGGAGAATTAGGCCCTGCCTGGCCCCGCCCCCTAGCAGATGTAGGGGGGCTTCCCTCTGTCCCACCCCACCCCAACATAGACACACACACATACACCCTCCCTCCATCTTCTGAGGGAGGGAGGGCGAGGGAGGGGAGCATTTGGTTCCACTTCCCTTCCCCAGGGTTTGAGCCTGTCCAGCTGACAGTTGGGAGATGGCCCTTGTGTTGGGAGGTGCACCTTCCCACCAAGGCCGCATTGTTTTTAGAGGTTTGGAAATGTGATTTAACTCCTCTTCAGTTTAAAGTGTATTAAATTTTAACGTCTGAATTGATGTATCTTATGGCCTTTGAGTCCTCTTTTGGCATTTTTCTTGTTCCCGTAAGAGATGGCGGCATTTTAAGGGAGAAAGTGAGTCAGTCCTTGTTCCAAGGAGGGCAGTGATTTCTGAGTCCTGGAGGCTGCAAGACTGTAGGAGAGTCCCCTCTGGGTCCTGTCCACCCCCATGATGGTGGAACTGCCTCCTTGTGGAGTTGTTTATGGGCGCCCTGTGGCTCAGGTAGTGACTCCTGCACTTGGGTACACTTATGCTCAGTCTCAGGAGCAACCTCACTGCCCTCTTTCCTAGCTCCTTGGGAAGGTGTGTCTATACTGGAATCAGTATTTAAAGTCACCAAGGGAATTTGCCATCTAACGGGCTTTTACTGTGAATCTCCTGCCTGTTAAAAATCCTGTAATTAGTTCCCTTTTATCTTTTCATGTAGGTACTAAACAGGCTCCTTGAATAAACTCTAATAATGCTAAACTGTTATTCCCAGTGAAATATCCTGGAAAGGCTTTTCCTACTACCAGGTCTTCTATGGTCCTGTGTGCTTTTCTTTTTTTTTTTTTCCCTATTTATTTATTTATTTATTTATTGTTGCAGTTTGGCCGGGGCTGAGTTTGAACCCACCACCCTCCGTATATGGAGTTGGCACCCTACTCACTGAGCCACAGGCGCTATCCTTTTTGTATTTGAGACACAGTCTCACTATATTGCCCTGGGTGGAGTGCCGTGGCGTCATAGTTCACAACAACCTCCAACTCTTGGGCTTTTAAGCCATTCTCTTGTCTCAGCCTCCCAAGTAGCTGGGACTACAGGCACCCACCACAACACCCGGCTAGTTTTAGAGACATGGTCTCACTCTGGGTCAGGCTGGTCTCAAACTTGGTAAGCTCAGTCGATCCACCCACCTTGGCCTCCCAAGAGTGCTAGGATTAACAGGCGTGAGCCACCACTCCCAGTTGCTAACCCTTATTTCATCCTTTAAAAACTAAGATAACTATGAAAGGTTGAGTTTTACATTCAAAAAACAAAACATCGGAAAATATCATGAAACTTTATTTGGTTTAACTCTAAAACAGATTTAATTTTAAATCCACATTTCAGAGTACGTTTTGGTGCTAAAACTTAATGACTTTGTCCACGTATGCCTTTTTCTTAATTCATTGAAGATTTGCTTAATCTAAATGAATAGTGGCATTACACAGGAAAATTACTTTTAAAATAAGTTTCATATTATAGCAGTGGTTCTCAACCTTCCTAACGCTACAGTGTATTTTCATTGTTAAAAAGGCGTTGCGACCCACAGGTTGAGAATTGCTGTATTATAATCTTTAAATTTATATTCATTTTAAATCAAACATTTCTACTTAAAATTTGTCTATCATATAATGAAATGATTTAATAATTTCCTAAGGGAGTTTATGTACCTATATGTTTCTGTGGAAGGGGTTTGAAAGTCAAAAGGAATTTGGAGATGCTGAGGTAGCCCAATGGGCATTGTTATAAGTTTACTGAGAAGAGAAATGGGTTGGGTCACCAAGCATGGAGAGGAGAATTATCTTGGACTAGGGAAGGTCACCTCCTACATTGGAACAGCTGTAGCAGAAAAGAGGACCTATCTGATAAATGCATATTTATGGGGCTGGGAAGGTGAGCTGAGCCAGGTTTAGTTTTTCTGTGTATTTGACATCTATTTTGTACTGGTCACTGTAGAAGGCCTAGTGATACAAGGATCTAAGAGATCAACTCTGATTCATTCCCTCTGTTGTAGACTCTGAGCCAGTCCAAGTATTGTGAGCCAGCAGTGCCCAGCAGCCAGCACTCCCCCTGCTATCACCTGGGAGGTCACTCTGGGCTGCCCCCAGGCTTTGGAAACCCCAGAGGCAAAGAGGAAGGATGTTATAGGGGACCAAGCTCCCTTGGCTGGGAAGAAATTGATTGCCCTTAGGGGTTTTTATGATCATCTGTTCTATTTTATGTAAAACAAAAGTCTGTTGTCCATATTAGATTTAGGGAGTATGGTAAAAAACTTCCATGTCCCTGAAGAAGTTTCTTGAGTTGACCTTTGATCCTTGAACAATGATCAAAATGACCTTTGATCAACAATGATCAAATGTATACCCAAGTTCCCAGAGTAGTGGTGGCCAGAAGACTGACCCCAAATTATAGATCTTTGTCAGTTCTTTTGGGCAGTTTCAAAACCTATTGAGTTTTAAAGGTACTGAAATTTGGTTTTCATTAGCTGAAACAGCTTAGAATGCCAATGCAGTATTCTACTGACTTCCTTTGTATGGTATAGTAATAGCTCTGATAGCTTGACTTCTAGTGATTTGGGGGAAGGACATTTAGTTATTACTAGGTTATCAGTGTTGTACTGAGATCATCTTGGTTTTTAAATCCTGCCATTCTTGCGTTTAATTCTATAATAAATTGTTAATTTAGCTTCAAAATAATTTAGTTTTAGTTTGTTTTGTTAGTCCCCTCAGTGCAGTGTTGCCTACTCGCATCAGCAGTGTGTGGTTTCCCAATAGCTACATTTCAAGTGCAGAGTAAATTATAATTCAGAAGTGAATCATCCATATTGCTTTTGCTAAAGGAGATATATATGGTAATCCCTGCCTCCCACCACCAGTTTGTTGCAGAGAGGCACTCCTTTGGTAATATGCTGCTATAGATCTGTTTAAGTAACTGACAACATACTATTAAAAGCAAATTAACAAAATTGCTGTGTTCTTTTAGATTCATATGCAATTTTATAATATGAAATTATATTCTTTTTATGAAGAAAATTGTGATTTATATGTTGCTAGAAAAGAAGCTTATTACAGCTTATTTTGAAATTTTCCTCCGTTGTATCAGTAGTATTTGTTTCACTGAACCATGGAAATGTGTGGATTAAGTAGGCTGTCTCACTGACCTAATGGTGAACAATCTGAGGGTATTATGTAAGGAAAGGAGGAAACTATGAAAAAGAGGAATGGCTTAGAAAAGTTTTTCAAATTTATGCTAAGATTGTCAGTCAATTGGGACTGATAGGCAATCTCCTTAAAGTTCTATGGTCTACTGATAAATTGCTGCGAGGACTAGAAGCCATGTTTTATTATAATTTTTAGAAAGACCTGAAATTAAACTGATGCCCTCCCAATAAAACAGGAGATTTGCCTCCCTGTTGGAGTTAGAATTTTGATCTGGGAATGGATAAGTTATTTACAGCAGCCTATGTGGTTATCTTAGATGGAACAAGATGGGTGGTGATATAATAACTGAACACCTGGAAGAATATTAAATGGGAAAGGGACCCAACAAAAAAAGAAAATACCAAAAACATTTACTTTTGCCTAGGATAGGCCCAATACCCAAGGTGAAGAAAAAGATACCCTTTCATCAGATATTTAGAGTACTTCTTATATGCCATGGATGTACTTGGAATATAGTGCAGGAAAAGTAGACATTTCTGCCCCTATGGAACTTATATTCTCTGAATTATCTTCAGGTTCCAATCTTCAATTTGTAAGACCTAACGCCCAGAGTGGAGAGATGAGGTACACCCTGGGCTCTCCCCAGCTCACTATTTTCTAGCACATGGTCATGAGCAGATTTCTATCTTAACTTCTTCTGCCTTCAACTGTACAATGCTACCTCGTAGAGTTGTGAAAATTGCCTAAAATAATCCACAAAAAGTCTTTAGAACAGTGCCTGGTAGAGTTAGTACTCAAATGTTTCATGCTGTTGTTGTTGTTCACTGTTCTTCACTCAACATATTGACACTGGCTCTGTTTTGGATTCTGGGGAGGCAGGAGCGTCAGAGGCTTACATTCTATTTGCTTGTTTATCTACAGGATGGGGCAAATTGACTCTGGTAAGTTAGTCTGGGAACAAAATGCCATGTCAGAATAATGCTATTTGTAAGGGAAAATGCCTTTTGAATCTTCTCCAAGTCACTTATGGAACAACATTTTAGACCATAACTGGGGATATGTCTGTGATGTCCCAAGTGTTTGTGAGCATGTGTGTGTGTTCCTGTGTGTCCTCTGTTCAGTGGTGAAAGTTTTTAGTATGAGCCCCAAATAAAATTTCAAGAGGGATGATGTATTTACCTAGTAGTTTTTTTGTTTTTGGCATAATGAGGAAGAGCACTCTTTTTTAAAGACTATTTTTTTTTGAAGTTTTAGGTTCACAGCAAAATTGAGAGGAAGGTACAGAGATTTCTCATATGCCCTTATGTGTCCCCCTTGCAGAGCCTTTGCCATTATTAACACCTCCCACGGGACTGGTACAATTGTTAGAAATGATGAACCTTCTTGGGACATCATCACCCCAAGTACACAGTTTACGTTAGGGTTCGACCTTGATTTTGTACGTTCTGTGTGTGGATACATATATGACGACATATATCCATCATAGTATTATACAGAGTATTTTCCCGGCCCTAAAAATTCCCTGTGCTCCACCTGTTCATCCCTCCTCACCCCCCAGCCCCTGACAAGCACTGATCTTTTTACTGTCTTCATAGTTTTGCCACTTTGAAAAGACCATATAGTTGGAATCATATAATAATATCCTTCTCAGATTGGTTTTACTTAATATTTAACATTTAAGTTTCTTTCATGTCTTTTCATGGCTTGATAGCTCATTTCTCTTTGATGCCAAATAACATTCCACTGAAGTGCCACGGTTTATCTGTTCACTTACTGAAGGACATCGTGTTTACTTCAAAGTTAATAGTTTTGGATAAAGCTTCTATGTGCAAGGTTTATTGTATATTCATTTTCAGCTTTTTTTGTTCTTAACAAAGAGCATGATGGCTAGATGATGTTAAGAGAATTCTGGTTTTCTAAGAAATCACTGAACTGCCGTCCAGAGTCACTGTTCATCTTTCATTCCCACCTGAGGGTTGCTGTTGCTCTGCCCCCCTGTCAACTGTTGGTGTTCCCAGTACTCTGTATCATGGCCATTCTAACAGGTGTGTCCTGGTATTTCATTACTGCTGTAATTTGCACTTCCCTGATGAAATATGTTGTGGAACATCTTTTTCTAATGCTCCTTTACCATGTGTACATCTTTGGTGCGGTATCTGTTCTTTGTCCATTTTTCAATAAAGTTTTGTTTTCTTTGTATAACAGATAACATCCTTTATCAGAGGTGTCCTTTGCACGTATTTTCACCCTGTCTATGGCTTATCTTCATTCTCTTGACATTGTCTTTCAGAAGAGAATTTTTTAAATGTTAATGAAATCCAGTTTATCAGTTATTTCTTTCATGTTTCATGCCTTTGTTGTTATATGTAAAAAGTTATTGCCATACTCATGGTCATCTAGATTTTCTGTTTTATCTTCTGTGAGTTTTATAGCTTTGGGCTTTACATTTAGGTGTAGGATCCATTTTAGTTAGTTTTTGTGAAGGGTTTAAGGTCTGTGTCTAGATTCATTTTTTGCACGTGGATGTCCATTTGTTCCAGCACCATTTGTGGAAAGACTATCATTGCCCTACTGTTTTGCTCTTTGTCAAAGATCAGTTGACTCTATATGGAAAGAACACTCTTAATTCCCAATTTCATCTAATAAGTTTTTCCTTTAGAAGCAAAGCTAACCGAGTTTAACTTCCATTCATGAGGGAAAATATATTTAAAAATTAAAAAGAAAAGTCTCATCTATCAAGAGCCAGATTAATATTTTTGTGTTATTTTGCTTTTTCTACTATTAAATCTGGGTAATAAAAATATTCTGTTAATAATTGCTAAACATATGTTTGACATATACAAAGAACCGTAAGAGGCTTTGGGCATTGAATTTCTATGTTTAGAAAGGTCTTTTGCTAAAAAGAGCACGTAAATTTCCGTTCTTATGTTAAAAGGGAAGAAGTGTATTCCTATGCTGAAAATTCCTGAAAAATTTCCTCCATTTATTCAGTGAAAACCTCTTCAGTCAGTTCACTCTTTAAAGCCACATTTCTCTTTGGTTTATATTTAGGTAGATTTAATTATCTTAATCCTTAAATTTTAGCTTAGCACTTTTAAGTTAAATAAGGCTTATTTTTCATTTCTATAATCATGTTTGTTGCTTTGCCTTAGACTCACTATAATTTTAAACATTGACTATTAAATGTGAACAGCTAAACTAGGTTGCCGGGCTTGTGCTCCATTTTGCATCTAACTTATTCCTATGTTTATCAACACGTTTCTAAGCCCAGGCACAAAAGGGAAAAAAGCCATAATAAAGACAGCTACCCTTAAGACACTTTTAAATTCTGTTGGGAAGGTACATGGCAATCACCCAGGTAGTACTACACCATATAAGAGTAAACCCAGGGTGCTGTGGGTTTACTCTTCAGCATGTCTCAGCACCTGTCACATCAGCATCTTACCAAGGTTTAGGAGAGAAATACCTAATCAAATCCTGAAAAGATGAATACTATCGATAGAAAAAAATACAGATTAGAAGGTCTAGCAGTCAAGGGGAACGTTATGTCTTTAAGAACTGATGCTATGACCTTGAAATATAAAGCAAGATAGACAATAGATGAGGCAGAGCAGTAAGCAGGAGTTTGACTATTCCCTTTCTGTCTGTTCTGGGACTCCATTTGTGCTTTGGTTAGACCATTTGGTGTTAACCTACAGCTCTTAGAAGTGTTCTATTCTCTTCGCTTCCACACCCAGCTTTTTTCTCTCTTCTTAGTATTATTAGCCAATCTTCAAATTTAATTTTCCCTTCATGTGCTAGGTACCTATAAAGTAATCTTTTATTTTAATTTCTAGTACTTCCATTTGACTCTCAGCTTGGGTAATGTTAGCCATAGGGATGGGATTTCCTGCTGCTTACTTAGGAGTCGGATGCTGTGGTATGCTAGTGTCAGGGCCCAGGACTGACCAGGTCTGGGGCCCAGCTTAGGTAGGTTATGGACACAGACTGCTAAGCTATCTTGCTCAGGAACAGTTTTTCTTAGATGCCTGAGGGCTATCTGCTTTAGCTAGAGAGACAAAGTGTGTCTTAGCGAGAATAAAGCAGTCTTCTTAGAAAGATAGATCTTAGTTTTTAGCAGAGCTTGGTAATCTTCAGCAGAGAGAAGGTGTTCTGCAGGCAGGAGAGAAAAGAGAGTCAGAGTAAGCATGTTCGTGATAGAATGTGCACGCTTCCCGACTGCCTTCTCCTCCAGCCTAATATAAGGCTGATCTCGTGCCTCTCAACACCACAGGTGTAGACACTGCCAATTAACCAATGCTCTCATCTCCCAAGCTCTCATGCTTGTTAGGAGAGCTAATCTCTCTCCGTGACCTTTCCATCAAGTTGTTCCATTATTGAGCTATACAGGTATTTCTTATAACTCTCACTCCTCCTAGCCATAAGCTAGACTCTTTAGCTGGACCAGTTATAGTACATAGACACTGATGAGAGGTGGGTTACCCCTTTACCATGCAGGATGCCCAAATATTCCACAAACATTTAATCTAATTCTCCATTGTCATCCATTGGTCTGGTTTAATTTCCTCAGTTTTACACTGAGACACCACAGGCCTGACCAAGCTGGCAGAGTGCTCCCATGGCATAGAATTGAATTATAGTGTTTTTTTGAGAATAGTTTGAAATTAAAATAGTAAACTGTTTTAACTTCTTTCATTTACCAGTGGGTCCTGATTCTGTCCCAACTGATAATTTCCCTACAATAAAGGTGTTCCATCTTTATCAAATTTGATAAGGGCATTCGTTTGCCCAATGAAAGCCTTTTTTACACTTGGGACATACACCTGGAGGTTTCCATGCTCTTTGTTCCTTTTCTTAAGCATTCAGCATTCTTTTCCCTTTTAAACACTGTTCTCTTATGGCCTAGCTTCCCACACTTAGGGCATTTGATGTTAGCTGGGGGATTTACCCTCTGATCTTCCAGCTGCCCAACTTGAGTCATGTCAATATCGCATTTACCCGCTTCTACAAGATTCTTCACCTGATCTCGCAACTATTTTATATCAGCTGCCATGATCTTAATCCTTAAGCTGTTCCATCTGATACTTCAACTGCTGCATCTCCTTTTCCGTGATTTTTCTCTGACTTTCAGCCTTCTACTTTTTACAATCTTTCCTTTTCAATTCTTAGAACCTTTGGCTGCCTAAAAGGGACAGGAGAACTCTTTAGCTGTTTTTTACTCTGGAGTTTTAGCTTTTTTACAGAACTTCACTTCCTCTGTTTCTTCACCAGCCCCCTTAGTCTACCTCAGTTTTCTTTTCAAACAGAACTCTTAACTGCCAAAAAGGGATTTGGGCGTCGGTCTCTCAAAAGCTACTTCCTGCTGGCAATGGGCAAAGCTATAGGGGAAGGCAGTTAGGAGTTCTCTTCCCTTAAGTTCTTGCAACCTATTCCCAAACTTTTCTCTTTGCTGTTTTACCGAAGGCTTTTCTCACCCTTGAGGCTAAAGGCTTGTTTACTAAAGGTTCTTATCTTTTCTCTTTCCCTCTTGTCTAAAGGCTTTTTTCTGCTTTTTTTCTCCAGCCGCTTCACAGAAGAGGCTGAAGGATTTTACCCACTTTTTTCCCACAGAAGTAGTTAGAATTTGGAAAGAGAAAACATGGGAAAGAGGAAAAACCAGATGAGAAAGGCCTGCTATTGGCTGTCTTAGGTATTTCTTTTACCTCTAAATATTTCTACTTCTCTTCTCTTTTTCTTATTTGCTAAAGCTTATTAACCTCTCAGTCCACATTCACTGAATCCTGCTCACAGCGCCATTTCTCAGTGGCGTTCACTATCCCGCTTCTGACACCACTTGTCAGGGCCCAGGTCTTGGGCCTGACTTAGGTAGGTTCTGCAGCAGACCACTAAGCTCCCTTGCTCAGGAACAGTTTCTCTTAGGTGCCTGAGGGCTGTCTACTTTAGAGAGAGAGAGAGAGTCTTAGCAAGAACAAAGCAGCCTTCTTAGAAAGATAGATCTATAGTCTTTAGCAGAGCTTGGTAATCTTCAGCAGAGAGACACCACGCTGGCGTTCTGCAGGCAGGAGAGGAGAGAGAGAGTCAGAGTAAGCGCGTCCGTGATAGGACACGCACTCTTACAGACTGCCTTCTCCTCTAGCCTAATATAAGGCTGATCTCGTGCCTCTCAACACCACAGGTGTAGAGACTGCCAAGTCACCCATGCTCTCATCTCGCGAGCTCTCATGCTAGTTAGGAGAGCTAAATCTTTCTCCATGCCCTTTCCACCAAGGTGTTCCATTATTGAGCTGTACAGGTGTTTCTTATAACTCTCACTCCTCCTAGGCATAAGCTATATGGGCTGCTACAGCCATCGTATCATGGAATCACAATATTTGCAGGGTCAATGCAGCCTTGGGCTCTCTAACACAAGACTGCACTTTTATAAGTGAAGAATGTGTAGTGGAGAAGCCATTTTAAATTTAATCATCAGAGCAATTCTGAGATAGTATCACTGATACAATATTATTGTCTTCTGTTTTTAGAGGGGGACACTAAAGCTCCAGAGGTTCTGTAACTTACCCGAGATCACATAGTTAATATGTGACCTTGCAAGTCTAGGAGTGCAGAGCTGTCTGATTCCAGAGCCCAAGCTCTTAACTACTGTGCTGCAGTGCCCACCCAAGTTTCTCCAGCTAGCCAGCATCTGAGTCGGCCTTGAACTCCAGATCCCCAGAGTCCTAGTCTTCAAAGCTCCCCCACAGATTGTGCCATTCCAACTCTTAGAGATCTCAGGTTATAGCAATTCTAAACGAGCTTTTAAAAAGACTTACTAATTGCTAATGGAGCATATGGTAGTAGTAGTTGAGAATAAGCAGTTTCTGAAGCCTTTCTACCTGGGTTCTAATCCCAGCCCCACCACTAAACCTCTTGCTGACCTTGGACAAGTTACTGCCCCTCTCAATGAGTCGGCCTCTTCATCTATACAAGGAGGAAAAGAATAACCCTCACTCCATAATATGAAAGGTTATTATGAAGCTTGAAACAAGCTTAGAGTCAGCCTAGCACATGAAAAACAATGTGTTTTTATTAAATAAAAAAATAAGTTTGGGGGTTTTGTTTTACAATTCAAACTTAATAGAATATCATTATTAAATAAGAAATAAACCAAAGGAAAAGAAAAATGCAACATGGCAGGATTTCCCTTAAAAAAAAATGGACTTGGCTCAGCATCTGTGGCTCAAGCAGCTAAGGCGCCAGCCACATACACCTGAGCTGGCGGGTTCAAATCCAGCCGGGGCCCGCCAAACAACAATGATGGCTGCAACCAAAACATAGCCGGACGTTGTGGCAGGTGCCTGTGGTCCCAGCTACTTGGGAGGTTAAGGCAGGAGACTCACTTGAGCCCAGGAGTTGGAGGTTGCTGTGAGCTGTGATGCCACAGTACTCTACCCAGAGGGACAGCTTGAGGCTCTGTCTCAAAAAAAAAAAAAAAAAAAAGTGGACTTAATTGATAGGATTGCAAAATCTTTACTTTTCTTTCCGGAAGTAGTCGGTTTTAGGGTGGTTTTATGAAGTTTTATTCTGAGGCAGACCTTTCTCACCAGACTCAGGAAGGGCAGTTCAATATGCCCGTCGGAGAGCTTATGGGTCGGTTCTGGGAAGAATTCCCAGAGTTCTAGGCAGTGGCTAGAAGGCGCTGGCAGGGGTTGAAGCCGTGTGTGCGGCCCTGTCAGCAGCAGTGCGCCACTGCCCACTTTGGCCCTTTGATGTCGCACAGAGGATGGGAGTCTAGACTCAACCGAATATAATGAATTAACTACTTTGTGGGTAACCGTGGTTTTTTGACATTTCTGTGGTAATTTTGAACAAAGTAGCTTCTGAGATGATTACATCAGGAGAGCAATGCCTTTATTGCTTTTTAAAAGTGTTTTCCTTTGTGTAGTTGAATGCATATATTTAGGGGGAAAAAGCAATTTCATGGATTGTTTTGGCCATGTCTAACATGCAGTCTGCTGGTAATGGAAATTTAACAGATTAAAGAGAATAATTGGTTTTGTGATCGTATCTTGATGATACACGATGATATTTTCTAGGCTTTTGTTTTCTAGAAATTAATTGGTTTAAAAATAGCCATTATCCATGAAATAATTATTTTGTGCACAAACAAGGGCAGAACCATTTTCTCATTATCCATGGAAAACATACAGCAGTTGAAAGTGCAGGTATTTTAAAGGCCTTTTGTATAAACATGGAAAAACAACATTAGAGTGGCTTTCGAGTCTCTCTTTTCCACTAAATGTAAATTTTACTGTTTATACGCTAGACAAATGTTATTAGAGGAAAATAGACATCCACTCGCTGATGTGTTGCTGACTGTGGCTGCCTCTGCAAATGTGGGGACGGGGGTGGATGTGTGGTGAGATGCCAGCGTGCTGTTCATGCTGAATTGTCACTACCCGGCCAGTGCCACCGACTGCTGTGTCTTCATCTTCCCCTTTGTCCAGTACGTGTCCTCTCCTCACTCTGACATTACTTTCCTTCTCTCTTTTCTTGATTCTCTCGCTTTGGCTGTTCATTTCTAGAATACCCTCTTCATTTCTACAATGAAATCTGTGGTCAGATTTCAGACTCTTCTACAGTAAAATCATGTGCCTTGGGGAAAGCATTTTATTAAAATTCACACCATTTGGCTTCAGTCATTATCCAAAATATGAGACTTACTAATTATGAAAGATGGAATTTAAACAAACATCTAGTTGCCAGGAAACTCTGGGTCCTTTGAAATATATTTATAGATAGATGGATACAGATATAGATATACACGGAGACTTAACTATCCTAACACTGAGTTTGTTTCATAGAAGCCAGATGAGGACCCAGGTGGGAATCAGTCACAACTGACACTGGTCATAATTTATGCCTCTTGCTAGACTTTCTGAACATTGTTACAGAAAGAAGTGCTTTGTAGTCCATTTCATTCTTTAGCATTATAAAAATTCATTCAGGAAAGTTTGATGACTAACAGAAGAAATCTTTATTCACTGGCCCAAATTTTAATTTCTACTCTGTATACAATATCTGTATGTACATCTAGGTTAATCTCGTCAGTTTTCCATGGCAAAAAGAGGCTATTTCAAGACTGAAATTGTTAAAACTTTATTTTTCAATTTCTGAAGTGTCTTAGATTTATATCAGTTTATATAAATCCCTAATGGTTAATAGCTGAGGTATAAATTTGGCTGCATAGTAAATAGATCATCACATTACATCCAGGGGTGATCTTTACGTCTATATAAGCAGTCTCTCTTGAGACTGAGGGATTGTGAAAAAGATCTCAGGAAAAGGCTGGCAATTTGGGGCAGATGTATATCTATACCTCCGGCATCACCGATCGTAATTTAACCATAAAAATGTTGTAACCATCTGGGTAGCAAAATGGCTAAAGTCTGCTCTTGCCTGTGATTGTAAGTGTGGAGGAGATTCGTTCGACTTCATAGACACTGGATTTATAGAAAGGAGGTATGTCAAGCAGTAACTACGTGGCAGGCAGCGGGGCTCTGTCTGTAGCCAGCTTCCTGGGGTGGCCTTCCTAAAGACACTGACATGTGGTACCCAGAGCGTCTTGTACTTACCTGACACAGTGCCACTGGTTAATGTCAGCTCAGCCTTCAGGGGAAAGCTCTAATTTTTATAGACAATTTAATCTACAGAAAGAAAGAACATTTTTTTTTAGAAAAAACATTTTTTAATAGTGTAACCAAGAAGTCCTTCCTACTAATGTGTAGATCTTACTAATTTTTTAGAGAGAAACTAAATTACAGCCTCACAGGCACAGAATCTTCTGACACTGAAAGTTAAAACTGATCTCTTCACGGAGAAAGCTTACTAACCTTTCAGATTATTTTAGAATCAATTCTTGAGACCACATCTTCCTCCTGATTTATATAAATGTTTGGCTGTGTACCTCCAGTTAGAGCTATTAGAGTTTTTGCTGATTTGCTTGGCATATCTCCAGCAAAATAGGCCATTAAAATTCAAATCCTTTCCCAATAATTGAGACAATCAATTTACATTAAACAAGGCACAGATATAATTTTATGTACAATTTAAATTCTATAGAAAATAATCAGTGTGCAATAAAGAGGGACACTTATTTTGATGCAAAGGGGTGTTTTTATAGTCTGCATTAAACAGATCTTTCATATTTTCAAAATAGTTCCCTCATTATCTTTGGTGTAGAGGAGCTCTATTGTGTTTTATTTTGATGTAGAAACAAGTGTGTTTCCCAGGCTGCATGTTTGATAAGCAATGTGACTTTCTCCCAGTGGCATTTAAATCGAAAGCGTTGGATAGAATAAGGTAGGTACTTACTTGCTATTCAACGTGGAATAATTCCTATAAAAGGGCAAACAAAGAGGATGCATGTTGAGTTCATTGCCTTTGTGCCAGCAGTAATGAAATGGGCATCATTCATTCATCTTTACCCTTTTTTACATAGACCAGGTACCTATTTTTCTGCCAGGGATTGTGTGTTGGGTCCCCGGGAAATCGCTCAAAGGGATTTGGGAAGGATGCATCAGATGGGGGTGATGTTGCCATGGAGTGTGCCTTTGTGCTGAAGAGTTCCTGGGAATGCTTCAAACCCCCAGTGAGCTGCCTCACGAGGCAGCCAGACTCCATGAATGTGCCTGAGTTCTCCACAATTCTCATTTGTTAGCGTCGGTCAGGAAATCTAGAACGTTGGAGAAATATTATTAGGAAGACTATAGTAAAAATAATGACAAGATAGAAAACAAATCCTGTCAGAGCCCAGGAATATATTTGGCTTCCTCTTGCTGTCTCTGTCTGTTTCCATAACGGTCCAGAATAGAAACCGGATGTTTAAAATCGCTCTCCCTTTCACATGCCCCCTCCTCCCTCCTGTCTTCCTTCCTCTTCAGTATTAGGAGACTTACTATTTTTATTATTTTTTATTTATATTCCTAGTTTTCAATATTTGCCATTTGTGTGGATAACACATTAATATTTAATGCAATATTTTCAGACTCTTGGAACTCTTGGAATAGCTGAATCATAAAAGAAACCTTGAAATTGATAGACACTCCATGGGAGCCCAGAAACTGAATATGACACTTGAGTCGTTTTTCCTACTGACAAATGGCAAGTGGTTATTTTAAAAAATGATATGTACTTAGATTTAGATCTCTTATATTGGTATGTAATCCTAGTTTGTATAATTTTTGTGGCACAGAAGTAATTCTGACACTATTTTAATTAATAATTAAAATGAAAGAAGTATCAAAATAATATGTTAAGCCCTATCCTCCTATAACTCCCTTTTATCTAGAGACACATCTTGACAAGGTGCCTGCCTGGTTTAGCAATTCAGGTATAACTTAAATTAAGTCTTGGGCTTTATTTCTGTGGCAGGGCTAAAGATCTTAAAGAAGGTAGCTTTTGTTTCTTTGACTATTTTATTTCCTCCAGTCAATAATTGTTTTTAGTTTATATTTGTGAAATTAAAATTAATAGGGTAAATTATTGAATTTTACATTGCGTGCTATTCCCAGGACTACAGCTTTGTTTGTAATCCACATTGGAACTATAAATTAATACAAATAGTTTTTTCCAAAAGTATTTCTTTTATAGAAACATGGATGTTTAAGATATAATGTCTTATAGCTCTTTCTCATTCTCAACTTCTAAGAACACCGATTTTTTATTAACTTAAATCTCATTTTATCAGAAAGTTATAATAAGTGATGTACATGCCGGGCTGAGACATTTTCTCTGTGTATGGACCACCTGATTTGGATCTTTTGGTTTCACTAAACACAAAGACACTTAGGAAGCAGCCTTCTTGCACAACTTGCTATTTTTAATGACCCTCTCCCTACCAAGTCTTTTACATTTATTTTGGGCACACCTAATTTGACACACAGTGAGGGGAGGCAAGGATTCAGCTTTGTTGAATCTTTCTAAATCATTCCACTTTCTTTTCATGGAATCAGCAACTGGTTTTTTTTTTTTTAATCATACTTCTGAGTTCACTAAACGTTAAATTACATTTACTTAAGCAGCATAAACAGCCTTGGGAAGAAACACAGCTGACTTTGGGAAGTATAATACAATTGGTAGGAGCAGAAGTGCCCATTTGTGCTGGAGAATAGAGGTCGCTGGCCCCAGTGCTGAGTGTGCTGTGGACATCATCACTGAATATGTTTGACAGAAAGGCAAGGAAAGTGTTGGTTCAGTAGCTGATCAGGGTAAGTGGCGGTCCATTCAGAGAGCCTTTCCTGTACTTTGGGAGGAACTCCCAGAGTCAGACAAGTGCAGATATACAACATAACTGGTTTTATAAGAAGAATCTGCATTATAGTCAAGAGGCCAACCTGGAGGCAGAAGAAAGGGAACTCTATCTGTTCCTTTCCTACTTTCACTGTCTCTGAGTTAAGAATGCCAACCTCACCCCATCCTGAAACTGGGCCAGTGAAGCATTCTTTTCCCTTCTGATTTGATAACTTTATTTTTTAATTTACTTTTTATTAAATCATAACAGTATACATTTATGGGGTACAAGTGATAATTTGAAATACAATGTGGAATGCTTAAATCAAACTGATTAACATAACCATCACCTCACTTACTTTTGTGGTAAGACATTATAATGTGCTCTTAGTTGTTTTGAAATGTACCCTTGCATTGTGCACATTAGGTGAGATCCCACCAAACACCCTCCCTCCACTCACCCCCTATCTCCTCCCATCACCCTCCTCTCCCCTTTATCTTGCTAGACTATATTTGTGTTTTATCATTTGTATAAATGTATAAGTGATTATATATTGGTTTCATAATAGTATTGAGTACATTTGCACCAGAATGTTTATTGCAGCACAGTTCACAACAGCCAAGTCCTGGAAGCAGCCAAAATGTCTATTAACCCATGAATGGATTAACAAATTGTAGTATATGTACACCATGGAATACTCTACAGCCATAAAAAGATGGAGACTTTACATCTTTTATGTTTACCTGGATGGAGCTGGAACATATTCTTCTTAGTAAAGTATCTCAGTGAAGCATTCTTCATGGGTGACCCGCTCCCAGCTGGGGTTGCTTAGGGCTACAGCCATGCTTTTTCAGATGGGGAACTGAACAACTAAGAGCACATTATAAATGTCTTACCACAAAAAGTAAGTGAGGTGATGGTTATGTTAATCAGTTTGATTTAAGCATTCCACATTGTATTTCTTTGAATAAACTCATAGAAGGACTACTTTCTTAAGAGGTCATTCTGCTAAAAATGCAAATGACTTCAAAATGGGTTTAGATAAATTCTTGGATTAAGAACTCATGCTTGGTTCTTTTTTTTTTTTTTGAGACAGAGTCTCACTTTGTCACTGCTGGTAGAGTACTGTGGTGTCATAGCTCACAGCAACTTCAGACTCTTGGTTTCAGGTGATCACGTGGTTTCAGTCTCCTGAATAGCTGGGACTATAGGTGCCTGCTGAAATACCTGGCTATTTTTTTATTCTTTATTTTTATTTTATTTATTTATTTATTTTTAGAGGCAGGGTCTCATTCTTGCTCTGGCTGGTCTTGAACTCATGAGCTCAAGTGATCCACCTGCCTTGGCCTCCCAAATTGCTGGTATTATAGGCATGAGCCATGGTGTCCCACCTCCATGCTTGATTCTTTAAGGTTTTTTTTTTTGAGACAGAGTCTCACTGTGTCACCCTTGGTAGTGCCATGGCGTCACAGCTCACAGCAACCTCAAACTCTTGAGCTTAAGTGATTCTCTTACCTCAGCCTCCCAAGTAGTTGGGACTATAGGCACCCACCACAATACTCAGCTATTGCTGTCTTTCTTTCTTTTTTTTTTTTTTTGCGTTTTTGGCCAGGGCTGGGTTTGAACCCACCACCTCCAGCATATGGATCTGGTGCCCTACTCCTAGCCATAGGCGCCGCCCACACCTGGCTATTTCTTTGTTGCAGTTGTCGTCGTTTAGCAGGCCCAGGCCAGGCTCAAACCTGCCAGCCTCGGTGTATGAGGCTGGTGCCATAACCACTGTGCTGTGGACACTGAGCCTTAAAGGATATTATGAATGCATTAAATCTCATTCCTAAATAATTAATAACCAAATCAATAGGTAATGAACAACTATTCTCTCTCTAAATTGGGTGAATATAATCATTCTACTTTTCCTTTTATTGGGGAGAGGGGAGAATCTGAACATCCATTACATTTTTCTTTCTTAATTCTTAGTATTTATCAAGATGATGATTACAGCACACAGCTGCTTCACCAAAAAAAAAAAGCCATGCAACTGCCTTTTCACTCCTTTGCTATACTTGCCGTGGCCCAAAGGGGTGGGCAAAATTTTCCAAAGGTGTTCTGTGGACAATCAGTACTTTTAAGACAGTCGTTGAGGAAGGCATCGCATGATTGCATGATTTTTTTAGTTTAGGGGCAGATTGCATAAAGTATCCACCTTTTAGAGTGTAAAAATGTATATTAGCATATTCAGAGCTATGGTAAGTCTTAGGAATTATTATCTACTTTTAAAGTTTAGTTTTAGTTAAAATAACAATATGAATATAATTATTGATGAAAATTTAAAACTGTACAGAGAAGGATGAGAGGACGTTCCATAAAGGGCAACAGAGTGCCCTGTGAGGCTCTCATGGAGAAATGTCACGTACTAAGTGTGCAAATGCCATTCTGGGGCATTTCCGAGGGGAGCTGGCTAGTTCCTGCCTGACTTTGCGATCATCCTTCACCCTTCGATCCCAATCCTGGTTTTAACTTTCACTTCATTTCCTGTATGCAGTAGTGTATGGCACGATTACCAAGTCCTTGCTCTCTAACTCATGGGCTGGAAGAGGTGCTCCTGGCTGGAGCATACACCACTGCATACACCTGCCCTGCCAGACAATGGGAGGTGCTTGTCCACAGGTGGAGCTTGAGAGGTGACTAATCCTCCAGGCTTACTGGGACTGTATCGAGAAATAGATTTAATTGGAAATAGGTCCTGATTGTAATGAGCAAGAAGAGTAAACATCTTTATTTTTTTTCTCATAGTTTGTGGGCTCTCAAAAGGCATTTTTCTGTTGGTGCTATATTCTTCCTTCTTTTAGGCACTCTAGAATCATTTCTGAATATAAATAGAAGTTTGGTGATTTTCATTTATTAACTTGTTCTCTGGCTGTTTATACATACACTTGCATTCCAACAATGGAATGGCCATGGGGACCTGTTGGATTGCAGGATCCACGAGACTGAGCCTGTCCTTGAGCAGTCCCAGCCCAGCGGCTCTTGCCTGTGCTACACAACCTGGAATGCCTTTCCTTCACTCCTCGGAACCTCTTATTTCTCAGGCCCCAGCCCAGTGTCGTCTCCAGGGCAGCCTTCTTTAGCTCCACTTTCCACATTACTCAAGGCTCTGTTCAAACAACAGTGTGATCAAACATACAGGACATTGGGGTTATTCTTGGATTGTTGACACATCAGACAATGAATCCCTTAGGAAAATGAACCGTACCCTCGTGATCTTTGCATCTCTTTCATGTAGCACAGTGCCTGGCATGTAAAAGGCACTTACTAAATGAATTCAGGCTTTTTTAAATCTTCTTTTTTAACAACTATTATTATATTTTTATCAGCATTTTTAGTCTCTCAAAATTGTGGAAGAGTAAAAATGAGACAAAAGAAGAACTTGATGTGTATATACAACATTTCAAAAGTATTTTATAGTCTCTCCTTTATGCCCTCACATTTGGAAAACCTACTCAATATATGTGTGTCTAATTACTGTCATTAAGTAATATAAATCTAAAGTTTTATTGTATAATGATGTGCATCCAGTGGGCACTCAATAAATATTAATCATAGCCATTAAATACACTTTGATCTCATTAAAGCTAGAATGGCTCCCTCACTGTATTTAGGCCATTTAACAACTCATTGTGTCGTTAGTTGGTCCTTATTCTTCAGGGTTTGTAGGTCATGTTTAATAGAGACACTTGCTAAGGTTATTAACAGTTACATAAATGACTTTGACTTTACAAATTTTACGACAGCCATTTAGAATGAGTCATATATTTTCCAAGCTTTTGGTTTTCTCAGTGGCCTGATACATTAAAGAACAATTGTTAAATTGCAAAAATTGTGACAGTTTTTGTTTTTAATCAGCCAAATTTGGCCTTTTGCATAATGCCAGATTCCCATATCTCAGATGAAGGAGGTAATGTAGGATTGAGGCTGGGAAACACTTTTCTTCTTTCACATAGCCAGGGAGAGCAGCCTGGGAATATTTCCTTGGAAAGAGATTATCATTTCTTGTTCAAACCACATATACTTAATTTCTGTACGTCTACCACTTTAAAATAATTCTTTTTGTGACCGACGTCTGGAAGAGCTCCAGCTCTCCCTCCTGGTCCTTAACACATAGTGTTAGTGTTATGTTCCGTATTTCTCATTTTGAATTACACCTCTGTGTTCCCCAGCGGGGTTATCTCCTGCTCGTCCTGACTGCATCCTGGACTCCCCTTGGCTTTTTGCACAGAGCAGGGAGCCTCAGCAACTGCAAAGGGGGCAGCATAGGCAGCCCCTTGTCCTTTTTCTTATAGTCCACACTTTCCTCTTGGGATTCTAGATCTCCCACCTCCACAAAGGCCTCCATAAAAATGTGTGTGGACCTGATCGCCAAATATCTCCCATGAGAAGTACTCTTTCAGAGTGGGACTTTCAAGGTTGGGTAAGGGCAAGGTTAACAAAAACTAGAGCTTTCACTAAAGGTCGGTAATTCTAAGCAGTGAGGCTCTTGTTTCTCTGGTAAATGTCTCCATTTTCTAGCTTAGAGCACTGTATTCATGGCATTTTGTCCTTCTCTCCTCATTAGATTGTCAGGTCTTCAGTGTAAACCGTGTATTAGCAATCTCTGCAGTCCCAGTATAGAAAAATATGTTGAAATAATGAATAATGCTCCAGGAACTGACATTGTTTTAATTGAAAGTTGATAGGTAAGAGGATTGATATAGGCTGATTCCGTATGTGTCCTCAGTTCCTTCCACCAGGCCTTTAGAAATGGCACTCAGCTATGTTAGCTATTTAAGCTATGGTATATTTTGGTCCTTTCAAAACAAAAAATGAGCAAATAACCCAAAAATGATTGAATGCCTATTACATGATAGGATGAAGATAAACAATCACTGACTTCCAGGGATTCTTGTTCTGATGAGAGAAAGAGAGGCAGAAAGCCTCCACTCTGGGCCCACCTGCCCCTACTTCAGTAGTGATGGACGTGGAGCAGCACCGGGTCCCAACAGCGAGGCGCAGGCCCAGCCTGGGATACACTGGGGACTCCCTAGAGGAGGGAATGCCAGAAGCTACCTTAGAGGATGTGCTAGGATGTAGGCCTGGGAGAGAGTAAAACTGGAGCCCCACTCTGGAGCAGAGAGCTGGTGTCACGTGGAAGAGGAACTCCCAAGGTCAGCTGGTGGAGGGGAAGGAGGCAGGAGTGCAAGGAACCCACAGCTGGAAGCTGCCTCTTCCTGGGGGGGGGGGGGAGGGGGAGGAGCCAAGGGAGGGTTAAAAACAGGGCAGAAAAGCAGGTTCACATTTGGAATAGCTCACCCTGGGGCAGCATGAAGGATCAATTTTAGGCAGCTAGTCAGGGAAACTAGACAGAAAATGAGGGATGCCTAAAGTAGAGATGAAGAGGAAGGGGTGGGACAGACTAGAGAAATATTTAAGAGGTAAAACTGGGTAGCAAGCTATGTGCTGGAAGAATTGAAGACAAGAGATGATTCAGTGATTTTTTTTTCCCTGACTAGTACTGTTATTATTTCTGTCTTTTGCCTAATTCCTAGTGACATTTTTTATATCCCTGAGACTGAACCTGCAGAATATCTTTAAAGCCAAGAATGATGGGGATTTAAAAAAAAAAATATTTGTTGGTCATGTCTTCATTTGGTTTAAGTATTCCTGAGCAAGCCTGCATTTTTATTTTTAAATTTATATATCCTTTATTTCTATCTATTTCTATCACTATTCAAACAAGATGTATAGTTTCTGCAATAAATATTTTAAACCCTAAGAAATGAGTGTCAAAAGTTTTATCAGGAGAAAGATTGCATCTGACTCATTGACTTTGCTACTTCTGACCCCCAGCTCTGCCCCCAAATAGTCTTCCCTCACACCTGGTAGGGCTGATCTCTTCTTGCAGTTCTGGGATGGTATTTTCATCTGCTAAGTTCATTATACAATAATACGCTTAGATATGCCTAGCCCTGTCCTTGGTGCTAGATAGACAGACACCTACATGATAATAACATACAGCAGTATAATAGTGCTTCTCTTTGACTAGGCCTACTAATTATGACTTCAAGCAGTAGTATTACTTCATTTTTTTTTTAGTACTATTATATCTAAGGGGAGAATACTGAAAAGAACTCAAATCACATCAGCAAAATATCCAGCATAGGAGGCAAGTTACTTAAACAGATTATATAAATTCCCCACAGTGGCATTCTAAAATGCCACTAAAATCATTTATTGGCAAAAAGAGTGTTTATTGATGTGACAAAATATTGAAACTATATCTCCAAAAATAAATAGTATAAATACTTTTGTATTATAGCATAATACAAATTTTTGCAACTAGTATACAAAATACAAAAATTTGCAAATAGTGTAAATACTTCGGTATTACAGTAGATAGAGCCTCTGTAAGTTGAGCACCCCAGGGACTGCAACAAACTGGTCAACATACAGAGGTAGTCAACATAAGGAACTAGGCCTGCTGTACTGATACGTGCATGTGAAGCATGTCTAATCTATGAAAATTAGGTCCATTTAAGGAGGAAGTCAGTGCAGGGAGGAGGTCAACTATGGAGGTTCTACTGTGTATAATGCATGTATGACTCCATTTTATACACACGAAAAATGTATATAGATATAGATAAATGTGTACCCAAAATGTTGTATCTTTTTTATACTCTAACTTGTATATCTCACATATGTAGATTCAAATTTTGCCCCAGACCAGCATCAAACTCTGCATCTTCTTGAATTCCCTTAAAGACTTCATATGCACAAAATCGGTGCTGATCAGGATTTGAATGAAGGTATTATAAGATGCAGGAGCATTTACCCCACACATCACTTAGGAACAACATGACCGTCTACGTTGTTCTCAGCTGTTTCCTGCACAGTCCTTTCCATTCCCACTCTGGAACATTTTCCACTGTTTCCTTCCCCCTTCACCCTCTATAAATTCCTAATTCTTTGTCTTCTCATATTGCTCGGAACTATAAATTCCCTACTTCCCTCTGTTATGCAGAATAATCCAACTCTGCCACAGCTCTTGCCTCAAATGTGCATATATTCAAATTAGCCTGGATCTCAAGAAGTAAATTTAGCCATGCAGCCTTGCACAATGAGCGCGCGCACACACAATTAATAAAAGAAAGTAATAAAATACTACTTCTTTACTATAGACTCTGCAATCTACATTTTCTATTTTTTTATTTTTAAAAAGTTCATTGTGAAAATTTAAAAAAAAGTGTGGCCCACGGAATTAATTTTATGACCTACTAATGGGTCATGACCCAGAGTTTGAAAAAGTCTTCCAGAGAAGGCCCCTGACAACCACAAAACTTCACCAGGCCTGCCCCCTGGGAATCTCACTTCTCGGGTTATCAAATTATTTCTTCCAAGCATCTGAATGCAGTTATCTCTGTCTTGTTACGCCTGAGTGTGCAGCTCACGCACATGTATGTGCACACACACACAAGAGGACATACACCAGGATGTAGCTGTCTCTGGGCAGTGGGATTATTGGCATGTTTTCTTCCTTTGCACTTTCCAATAATTTCTAAGTTTTCTGTACTGAGCATATGTTACTTTTATAAAGGAAATGTATAAACAGTAGAAAACAGACTCAGATCAGATTTCTCCTCTTCTAAGAAACCTTCTCTGAGTAACCCTTGCAGACAGGATCAAATCCCACTGTCAGTTTCTCCATTTGACCTTTTTGACTTCTCTGTAACCTTAAACTTAGATCACTGCTTTCTGATGATCTGTTTTTATCATGCTTTTCTCCCAGCTGTCAGACCCTTCATCCTCAGTTTGTTTGGTTCATCACAGTCATAGACTTGTTTTCTTTGCTCTCTGCAATAGGATTCTTAAGTGGAAATCCATAGATGAGCTGTGAACTTTCAGAAAATGTATGCAAAATTAACCTGATATCGTGACTTACATCTATAATCCTACCACTCCAGGAGGCTGAAGCAGGATGATCACTTGAGCCTACGAGTTCCAGGTTACAGTGAGCTATAACTATGCCACTGCACTCCAGCCTGAGTAACAGAGAGAGACCCCATCTCCAACTTAAAAAGAAAAGAAAATGTGTGCAAAATTTTATATTTATTCATTTCTTTTCTGGGAAGCAGATCCAGTTGTTTTGTGAATACCTCCATTGTGCCAAACAAGATTCTGGATCTGATCCATCATCAGCCTCACAAAACATTTAAGAATTCCTGGCCAGGCACGGTGGCTCACACCTATACTCCTAGCACTCTGGGAGGTGAGGTGGGTAGATTGCTTGAGCTCAGGAGTTGGAGACAAGTCTGAGCCAGAGCGAGAACCCATACCTACTAAAAATAGAAAAACTAGCCAGGCGTTATGGCAGGTGCCTGTAGTTCCAGCTACTTGGGAAGCTGAGGCAGGAGGCTCACTCGAACTTAGGAGTTTGATTGAGGTTGCTGTGAGCTATCAGCTCATGGCATACTAACCAGGGCAATAGAGTGGACTGTGTCCCAAAAAAAAAAAAAAAAAATAGAATTCCTGAGCCACTGTTCTCTAGATAGGGTCACCCATTTTTTCCCCTTCTCTAGAATGCAAATACCACGAGGCAAGGATTGCCGGTCTCTCTCATCACGGATTAGGCATTATGAGGTAGAAAATATTATTACCTCCATTTTCCAGAGCTGATTAAGTATCATTCTGTTACTTGAGCAAGCAGAAAGTAATCAAAAGTATTCTAAGACTCTGGAAAGTCAGACTGGGAATTGCAAAATAGGTGTTGGAGGTTCTGATTTGGCATCCAAGTGGGCGTCTGTCTCCTTGTCCCATAGGCTGTACTCTGTGGTCGCCTGGCCCCTTTCTGACTCTAAATCACACTGCTTTTTGCTGGCTCGAGGCCCCAGCCGAGAGTGCAGGGTCAGAGCACTATAAAAGTCCAGGGCTCCTGACTCTTGCAACAGAGACTGTGGCAGAACTCCTGAGTCTGACTTTCCTTCTGGCTTCATTTTAAATGGTTCATTTTGTTTTTGAAGGTAGTTTGTTCCATAGAAACCAGACAGGGTGTTGTTTAAATAGTAGGCTGATGTCTCAATGTAACATATTGGCCCACTAAGCTGTACAAGAGTGTGAATCACAAACCCGCCTCTGTACACTTCTGATAGAGTGTGAATGTTCTGGATGTAAGAAAATCCTGTTAAGAATGATCAGGTTATCTCATTTTGCCATCAATCGTATTTTGAAATGTTAAGTTGGTAGAATAACTGCTGTTCCTGGCTGAATAGATTCTCTCAAGTATAGCAAAATATTTTTAAAATCAGGTAATTCAACCTCTAATCCAAATTGTATTTGGTTTATTTTCTTCAGACTATATATATACACATAAGTAGGACTGTGTGTTTAAAGTTCAGCTTTGTGTGTGGTATTCCTGTGATAATTTCAGCACATGGAATAAGATGTTTACAAAAGCCAACCTGAGACCGATACTATACAGCAGTTTAGCAGCAAATTCCTACTCTGGGTATTTAACAATAATTGGGATCTTTCTATTGGCTTTACATAAACTCAGATTAGTAGTAAAATCTAAGTACCATCCCATTTGGCAAACTCTTACACTTCAGGCAGTCACAAATTCGCTTCTGATTGTGCTTTTCATTCGCACCTAGCTCAGATTTTTGCCTGATGCTTTTTTAAATCCTCTAATTTACATACTGTGGTAAATTTAAAATGAGAACAGATGAATGCTGCTAAACTTTTCTATTTCACTGATGAATATGGTATTTTGCTCTAACTATCTAGCTGTTATATATTCAATGACCTTTAAAACATGAAATAGATACTTCTTTTCATATATACTGTGCAAGATGGATTATTAGTATTGTCTTCCATTTGAAACTATGCATCTGAGACACAGGGGCCAAGCAAAGCATCTGGGAACTAATTTCCATGGAACTAAAATTCAGAGTTTCCTGTTCATGGGGTTCGCGCCTGGTCAGAGGGGCAGAGAGGCCTCGTTCATGTGTGGCTATCCTGCTGCTGTGGGAGGTGATGCATCTGCTCTAAATCCACTTCTCCCCCCCTATAGTCCAAGCACACCACTATGTACATTGGATTTTGTACCACTGTAACCACTGGATTTTGGCTCCACCTAAGTGTACTATGGAATCTCATTTGTTATTATTAATAATAATCGTGTTCTCCGAAAGAGCAAAGTGAGACTTGGAGAAATTATTCAGCAGCTGAGATATCTGAAGCTCATCTCTCTGTAGCCCACACCATTTCCTGCTTATATACCTGTGCTCTCCACTTGATTGTGAGCCTAGAGAGAAGAATCTTTTTGTTTGTCCTTGCATCTGGCACAGTGAGCAACACAGGATTTCATACCAGGTGGGCCATTCATCCAGTTAAAATCTCAGTAAACATAACAAACGTGCCATCCACTGTGCTAAGTGTATGAGAAAACTTCTTAGATGAGGTGAAAACAGTAATAAAACCCTTGATAAAACGAATAGAATTCACCATGACATAATCGGCTAACTGTTCACTTTGGTTTCAGTAACCAAAATCAGATTAATTTTAAAATTACATATACTGCTTAGGATAAAAATGCCATAATTTCGTAAGACAAGAAAAAATCTAGGGCACATTTTAAAAGAAAAGTACAATGATTTTAAAAGGATGGAATCTATTTCAGAATGAAGGAATGAAAAATTCCAAAAGGTTTAACGAAAAACTCCTAAGGAATCTTGAGGTTTTATTCCACCCTGACGTGACGTGGCCCAGTTGCTAAATTTAGCTGCCTTCCTTCCGTCTATCTCAATCTCATTCAATGGTGCTGAGAGACAGGAGGCTCTGAAATTTAATAAATGACCCTGATGCAAAATGTTTGACTCCACATTCCGCTTGATAGAAAGCCAAGCTCTTGTCACTGCATCTCACTTTAAGCCAACGCACTATATTAAATCCACATTTACAAAATGGATTAGTTAAGTAGTCATTCTTCACTTAGTAGCGTAATTTGATGTAGTAAGTTCCCCTTGTAATGCATCGAAGCTTGATTCAGTTTATTAGAACCCTATGTGTGTGCCACATTTCAAGGCAAAGTACATTTGATAATGTTACCCAGCAAACTAGCAGTTTATCTTTTAGGCAAGTATTTGGTTTGGAACTGTCCTGGCCCCAGATAAAACAAATAAATGGGTCAGAATGGTCTCAGGGATGCATATTCCAGGAGCAAGGCATGGTAGGGGTGGTCACTGTGCTAGGGGCCGAAGGAGCTGGAGCGTGGACTTGTGTCCTTAGTCGTCACCATTTAGGTTCCATGTCTTCCAACTCCGCAGTGACTGAATGAACCAGGAGCATGCAGGACTTACGTGGGAAGGAAGCCCTGCTCTCAGCTTTCTCTTCCCGGTTTGATTTACTGAGAGGGAAGGCCTGACACAATTAGATCTGAGAAGAGTCATCCGGGTCTGTTCTCAGTCTCCATCCTGCCCTGACCAGTGGAGAAACTCACTTATTTACCTCTTTGACCAGCCTGGGTCATGTGGGTAACCCAGAGTCACTGGGCTATTCAGGTTATTGAAAGCTAAAAGATGGGGGACACTTCAAGGGATTAGTCTAACAAAGCTGCACAAATACATGGGTCATCACAGAAGTTCTGAGTTACACAAAAATCAAGAAATGTAAAACCCTTACAGACAGAAACAGATGAAGGCCTCGCAGCCACACTGGTGAGCCAGGCAAGCTGAAAATTGCACAGGTGACTCGGAAGGGACACTGTCAACTGTGTCTCTTAGAAATGAAATAAGGGACCATTACTCAGTCTGTCTCAAAACATTCATAGGTTAGTCAGGTGACAAATTTGGGGATACAGAAACAAAGTAAATAGTATATTTTTAAATGGATGCCTCCAAACGCAATGATACCCTAGAATGAGAGACTATGTTTACAGAAAACATGGTATAAAACATTGGAATATGCTATTGGCTGTGCCTGTAGTTATTTTCACATGAATACGTAAAGAAAACTAGACTTTCAGCTTTTGTTCTTATACCAATATTCCTAGGTCAAAGTGGATCATTCCCAGCATTAAAAGGATGAAGAGACAAGCTGCTTGCTTTGGGTGGAGGTCAGGTTTACGTTTCTTTTTGTCTGGGGGACAATCTTCCACCCTTATCTCTTCTTTCATGCGCTTTTCCTGGGCCTTGTATTCTGATCGTATTTAACTGTCTATTGTAGAATTGGGCTGGAAGAGCCTGAGTTCAGCTTGAAAATCTTCCGAATAGATGTTATATGTTTAATAAATGTTCAATACGCTCATCACACTGTCTTTTAAAGAACATTTGTTTTTCAAGGGTCTTTGCATTCATATGAGAAAAAAAGCAACCAAATCTGTTTTATTCTAATTCCAAATTCTAGGGGAGCAGATTGTCACAGAATATACAGTGACAAACTTTCAAAAAGGAAAATGGGTGGAAGAATCACAGGTATTTGTCACATATGCCAGAAACATTAATGCTTTGCAAGCAATAAATGGGTCTTCCGTTCTCTTTTGGTCAGATGCATCCTACTTTGTAAAATCTTAATTGATTATTTCATGATTTTCCTTTGTGGGAAAAATCTTATAAATATTCATATTCAGAATACCATGTGTCTATTCTGTTGATCTTCAAGCCATGAAAGAGGTTTTATTCTCAGTGTCATAGGAACGGTGGAAATTATCACAAAACCAAAAATAATTTATTTAAATGTCTACATTGTTTAATAATTAGTTTTAGATCCAAAGCATAGTTCTTGCTTTTTAAATTGATCATTCAGAACTGATCATTCTTAATGACTATAGGTTAGGATTCCTGTGGAAAATACATAGGAAGAATCATCCTTTCAGTAAAAAAATATTTGCTTTGCTTGGTTTATCAGTTTCCAGATTTGCAATGGCTTCCCATAATTAACTGGCATCATGCATTGAAAATACTTTTTCAAATGCAGTTTATTTATTTCTGAACTTTCTACTGGTAGCAGTCCCTGTGCAAACGTGATGTTTGTAATGCTGATGATTGATGTCCGAGTACAGTATCTAAGTGCAATTTTTCGTTAGTTTATATAAAGCTTTTGTTCTTAACACATTGATTTAAGTCACTCAAAATTGGCTCTTAAAAGAGAGATAGTTTCTGTGTTTACATAATTGTAGCCTCAACTATGCTTTACGAATTTCCCTTGGCACTCTCCAGTCCTCTGGAAAGTGGTTATCGAGGGTGGGTATTATGTTTCCAGTATGAGGAAACCTAGAGACAGGGATTTCACTGACTTACACTGTAAGACAGCATTGTTGCTATTCTGTTGTTACATGTTTTCTTCTCTTTTTCTAAACATGAAAAAATGTAGCTGCAATACTCCACAGTATCTCTGTCAGAAACATAATCATCAAGCCTCTTGGTGTGGATGGAGATCCTGTAGGGACCTTTGAGACCCATGCAAAAGTGAAGGCTCAGGAGACTCAGGACAAAGTTCTTTCTGATCTTGACTTTGGGATCATTTTTATGAAGATGTTTGACTGCTCAGCACACAGATCTTAAGACCTTTGCTGTAAGAAGTTCAGCTGTACCTTCAGCCTCCTGGCCCAGAGCCACCCTGCTCTCATGTTGTGCTTCAAGGCCTCTGGGTTCCTGGCCCTTTTCTTGGTTCCCTGGTTTCCAGTTTGAGGGCATTGAACATTATATAAAACCTCTTGCTACCAGACAAAAACTTCCTGATACCCCAACCGTCACATTTATTGCATGATATATAATTTTGTATCATGCAATGTATATAATTATGATATAATCATTATAATTATTACCGTTATTATAGCAGCAGCTAACTTTAAGATCATGCTTATTGTGTATCAGCCACTGTTCTAAGCACTTACCTTTTAACCCATTTAATCCTCATAACAGCTCTATGAGGCAAGTACTGGCATTATCCCCAGGTTACCAGTGAGGAAACTGAGGCACAGAGATGTTAAGCAACTGGCTCAGGGTCACAGGGCTGCTATGTGACAGACACTAAACATGAACCCAGGTCTGTGAAGGAGGAATGCTGATGTGAAGAATCTTGGAATATTTTAGCTCCCATAATAGCAATTAAAAAGAAGAAAACTCATATAATTCCATCAGATATGGCCTTGTTTTATTTTCCCATTCCCTGTGCTCTCCGAGCTGCATTCCCACCATTAAGCCACAACTGTTGTCCTACAAGGAGCATCTGATCAGTTTCTGAATTGAGTCCCAAGGTATATGTCTCATTACAAAAGTTTTGAGACAGACTATATTATGGTCTGTTATTTCACTTCCAAGAAACACAATCGACAGTGTCCTTTCTGATTGATTCACCCATGCAAGTTTTAACTTGCTCAGCTTATTGGTGTTGCTGGGAGGATTTCATTTGTTTCCATCCAGACGGATTTTGCATTTCTTAATTTTTTGTATCTCAAAACTTTTGTAATGACCCATGTACGTGCCCTAAGCTGTTACATACTTTCTTGAGTGTGAGCATCCTTTATGCATGAAATTGTTACATTCTGATAGATGGAATAGAATGCAGTGGACGTAGCAGCTCTTTTTGCCTCCAAGGAGAAGATGGTCATACAGGACCCAGAGAATCAGTGGCTGTCAACAGGCTTGTCAAGGCAAGTCAGAGGAGGCCTGAGGTACAGCAAGTGCTGCCAGGAACAAGCCACTAAAAAATTACAGGAGCATTACAGAAAGGCTGGGGGGAAACGCTGGCTTGTGCCTATAATCCCAGCTACTCCAGAGGCTGAGGTGGGACGATTGCTCAAGGCCATAAGTTTGAGACCAGCCAGGGAAACATAGCAACATCTCATCTGTAAAACTCAAAGTAAAATAATAAAAAGAGCAAGGCTAAGGGGAAAAACTAAGTGTACATAAATGGAAAGAAAACATATAAGTTTTTGAAAGAGTGGGAATGGAAGGTGGTAGTAAAATATTTAGGAAGCTAATAAGTGTCTATGCACTTTGTGCATGTCGGGTATGCTAATGCTTTTCCTTTATTGTCACTCAGTGGTGATACAGTAATTCCAAACTGTTTAGGAAAACTTTGTGCTACCAAATCTCACTGCTGCACAGGGTTTATCACACATAAGTCTGATTTTGTTCTTTTTTAAGCCTTTACCCGCCTTTCTCCTTTCTGTTACCATGGCAATATTAATATTATTGATCTGGGTAGAACATGATGTTACTTACCAGTGTGGCATAAATTAGATTTATAAAGAATCTATTTAGTAGAGCAATTTATCAAGTGTTCATAATGCTCATACATTTTATTTTTATTTTGGTCACCCAATATAGAAGCCTTGATTTAAAGTATATAATAAAGAAGCATCTTTTTTTCACAAAATGGATATTGTCTTATTTTAAACACAAAATGTAACTTTCAAAATGAAATGATAAAATGAAAAAATAATTCTTCATTTTGTATGGAACCAGGAAAAAAACCCATATAGCCAAGGCAATTCTTACTAATAAAAGAAAGCCATGGGGTGCAGGAACAGCAAAGCTGGGGGCATCACCTTTCTAGACTTCAGGCTATACTACAAGGCTATAGTGATCAAAACAGCATGGTATTGGCACAAAAACAGACACATCAACATTTGGAACTGAACAGAAAACCATGAGATGGAACTAACATTTTTACAGGCTGGGCACAGCAGCTCATGCCTATATAATCCTAGTACTCTGGGAGGCTAAGGTGGGTAGATCACCCGAACTCACAGGTTCAAGACCAGCCTGAGCCAGAGTGAGACCTCATCTCTAAAAAAATAGCCATGTGTTATGGCAGGCTCCTGTAGTTCCAGCTACTTGGGAGGCGGAGGCAAGACAGTTGCTTGAGTCCAAGAGTTTGAGGATGCTATGAGCTATGACACTATGGCACTCTACCAACGGTGACAAAGTGACACTCTATCTCAAAACAAAAAAAAGAAAAAAGAAAAAAAAGAAAGAAAAAGAAACTAACATTTTATAACCAACTGATTTTTTTTTTTTTTGAGGCAAAGTCTCACATTGTTGCCCTGGGTAGAGTGCCATGGTGTCACAGCTCACAGCACCTCAATGCCTCAGCCTCCCCGGTAGCTGGGACTACAGCATGAGCCCCCACTCCCAGCCAGCCAACCACTGGATCTTTGTTAAACCAAACAAGAACATACACTGGGGAAAAGAATCCCATTCAACAAATTATGCTGGGAGTACTGGATAACCACATGTAAAAGACTGAAACTGGACCTGTACCTTTCACCACTTACAAAATTGAGTTAAGGTGGATGAAAGATTTACATCTAAGGGATGAAACAATAAAAATTCTCAAAGAAAGTGGGGGGAAAAATACTTGAAAATATTGGCCGAGGGAAGGATTTTATGGAAAAGACTTCCAAGGCAATTGCAACAACAACAAAAATAAACAAATGGGACTTAAACTGAAAAGCTTCTGTAAGCTAAGGAGACAATCACCAAAGCAAATAGACAACCTTCAGAATGGGAAAGATATTTGCATATTACAAATCAGACAAAAACTAGATAACTAGAATCTACAAAGAACTCAAGCAAGCAAAAAAACCCAATAAAACCAAATCCCCTATATCACTGGACAAGAGACATGAATAGAACCTCTTCTAAAGAAGACAGACAAATAGCTAACAGACATATAAAAAAAAATGTTCATTGTCCCTAATCAGAGAAATGCAAATTAAAACCACCTTGAGGTATCACCCTCACCTCAGGGAGAATGGCCCACATCACAGAGTCTCAAAGCTGCAGATGCTGGCGTGGATGTGGAGAGAAGGGAACATTTTTACACTGTTGGTGGGACTGAAAACTAATACAACCTTTTTGGAAAGAAGTACGGAAAATCCACAAAGACCTCCAATTAGATCTCCCATTTGATCCTGCAGTCCCATTACTGGGCATTTACTGAGAAGAAAAAAAAATCCTTTTATCATAAAGACATGTGCACTAGACTGTTTATCACAGCTTAATTTATAATCGCCAAAATGTGGAAACAAGTTAAATGCCCACCTACCCAGGAATGATTAACAAACTATGGTATACGTATACCGTGGCATACTACTCAGCCCCTAAAAAAGATGGAGACTTTACATCTTTTGTATTAACCTGGATGGAGGTGAAACAGATTCTTCTTAGTAAAGTATCACAAGAATGGATACTCAATTCTAATATGAAGGCAATAGATGATCTAATACAAGGGGGGGGCAGCAGGGGAATGAGGGAGCTGGGAGAGGGAGGAAGGAGGAGGATGGGGCCACAGTGTATGGCACTTGAGAGCAGGACACAATTATAACAGGGACTTTACCTAACAAATGCAATCAGTGCAACCTGATTCTTTGTCCCCTCATTGAATCCCACATAACAACAACAACAAACTACAAAGTGTAAACAGCAAGCCCTTCTACCTAGGAGGACAAAAGGATTACAGTGGCACATTTGTCAGTTTTCTCCGCTGTGACTTGCAAGAATGGGATTGGTGCCAGCCAGGAATGGTCACATGGAGTGCACCCAACCGGGACAGTGATTGCCAGCTCAAGAGTAATAGACTGAATATTTCCTGTTCTTAGAAAGTTGAAACAGGTCAGCCTTGAAAAACATCTGATTGGACGTTTTAACATGGATGAAGATGATTCCAAAGACAAAAAGCCAGTTTTTAATTTTCACAAGCTAAAGGCATTGCGGCTCCAGTTGACTGGGGCAAAGTGTGAACGAGGCATGTTTATTATTAAGAACAGTGAAAATGCTGTAGGTGGTCACCTGCACAAATGTTATACTCACACGATAAGCCTCCAGCTCCAGTGTCCCTGGGTATTTCTTCACCTTCCTCCTCTTTGTGTGCACCCCCACGGAGAGGGTAGGGCTGGCCTTATTTCTTGGGTAGTTGAAGTCCACAGCCCCTTAGCCTGTGCCTTCAGCCCACCTGAAGGGAACTGCAATTCCCAGGGAGGCAATGACTGTTGTATTTTATTGCTTAATTACTATACCTATTTAATGCTACTTAGAACATTGTCAGCTGTTGAGAAAAGGTAATTATCACTAGTCAAATGAAAAACACTTTTTTGGCTGCTTTACGGATACACATTTTACTGGTACCTTGATACATAATGAAGCCTGATAGCAAAACTTTTGCTTGTCTCTTCTTCAAGCCACAGCTGTTTCCCTGCTAAATTCATCCCATCTGTCTTCCCTTCCGTAAAGCTGTAGGCAGTATAGCATAAGTACAGAAGCAGTTCAGTGCTATTTTGGATAAACATAGCTGAAATTTGAATCTTTGCCATTTGCGATGCACACATTTTGTTTTACTGCTGTAAAGAGAGCTGTCAAAATACAACTACATGGATAATTTACTAAAATACAGTCAAATATAAGGTTGATCAAAGAGAAAGTACAGTGGGTCAGTGTGACTGTTCCAATATGTTCTCTGAGAGGTGTCTCTGACCTCAGGGTGCCCATCGATTCTGTGTGGGGAAAGTGGCATCTGAAGTCTTTGTTTTAATGGTGCAGCACGGTTTTCAAGAGTTAACAGTTCCTCGTAACTGTCTGCGGCATGACTTTTGGAGTCTTTAAAAGGCTTTAGGTGTCCACTTCTTTTATTCCCCAAAATAATTAATTACATCAGTGGAAAACATCTTCTCATTTTTAGCCCAGGCAGAGATGAGCTACATCGCCATTGTGCTGAGTTCTGAAATTGATTGCCTTGAACCTTTGTTACCAATGACATGGTCTATTTCACTTTCATCCTTTTCTTGATTTCTGGACTATTGGTGCATCAAAATATACCACAGTCATTTTTTTATTACATCAATAATATATAATGCTTTAGAATCAATGGAGATGTTTTCTCAAATGAATTTCTCTTCCAACACCACTCACCCCCATCTGGACCACTCTCCTCACCCCAATATTTGCTGCTTTCTTTTTCCATGTACAAAAGTCTCCTCCAGGCCCAAATTGGTGGTGACTTCTTTGAGGGGAGGAGCCAAGATCTGGTATGTTTAGCAGCTGCTGTGACCAGAGTGGATCAAAGTTCTTGGACTTCTTTTTAAACAAAGGTGACTGAAACACATCTTTGGTGTGAGGTCTTATCCCATTAATGATTCCTTAGTCCAAGATTTCGCTTTACCTTACCTCAGCCGTGTAGCAAAGAGAGAATAGAGAGGATTGTGGGAGAGGTTTGGAGGCCAAGAGAGGAGCGAGGCCCACGACTTTCTGCCTTTCTCCCCTTGCTAGAACTCAGCTTTGTGATCTGGAAGAGGAGAGCAAAGTGGTGAGCTCTAGCAGTCTCGGCTCCATCACCCTTGCCTCCAGAGACAATTCTCTGTAAATAAGTGGTAGCAGGAGGCAACTCAAGCACGGAGAGATTTGACGAGAAAGCATTATCTTTTGGGGTAAAGGGCGGTATAAGCTCCAAGGCGAGGATAGTGCCAGTGAACTTTCCCTCCTAACACTTCCATCAATCCACCTTTGCAAAATCACCACAAACCTGGATCTGCTCATCAACTGCACAACCTCCTTGCCATGAAGTCTTGCCTGTCTTATTTCCACTGCATCATGCTACTCAGTAGAGAAGACATTGTAGACACTTAGAAAATATTTGTTGAACAAATGAATAGTGAGTAATAGAAAAAATTAATATTGTATTTACTTTGCATTGCCTTAAGACCCCGACTCCTAAAAAAAATGGAAAAACCCAGATGGGCGCCATGGCAAAAGTGCCTATAATCCCAGTAACTTCCAGAGACTGAGGCAGCGGGATGCCCATAGCCCGAGTCTGAGGTTGAAGTGAGCTATGACGTCATTGCACTCTGCTCAGGGCATAGGGTGGGACTCTGTCTTAACAAAAAAGAAGAAAAAAGCAAATAAAAATAATTTTTTTTTTTGCCTTTTGGTCAGCTAGAAAAACACTAGCAGCCTTGTTTGTATTGAATTTAAACAACTTTAGTAAAATCACAGAGTGCTTCTGAGTCTCTAGCTGCTGCCAAATTATTTTCCTAAAAAGTCCCCAAGGCCTTTTCTGCACCAAGGCATTACCCTCTCCCATCTAGTTATTTTTTAGAGGAAAAAACATCCTAGCCTCTTTGTGATTATTTTTATTTTTATTTTTGAGATAGTGTCTTTCTCTGCCACCCATACTTGGTACAAGTGTGGTACACCCACACTTCATAACTCACCGCAAACTCAAACTCCTGGGCTCAAATGATCTTCCTGCCTCAGTCTCCTGAGTAGCTGGCATCACCATGCCCAGCTAATTTCTTTTACATCTTTTTGTAAAGACAGGATCTCACTGTGTTACCAAGGCTAGTCTCAAACTCCTAGGCTCAAGTGATCTTCCTGCCTCAGCGTCCCAAAGTGCTGACAGGTGTGAACCATCATGCCTGGCCAGCTCAAGCTACTTTGAAGGCAAAAATAGGTATCTATCACAAATGCAACCAATTCTGTTTCACCCAAAAGCGGACACGGCAGCTTCTGTCAGTGGTTCTTTGAAAGCCATTTACGCAGGAACTTTATACATGGAACTTTATTGGCACCCTGTATAAAAAAGAATAAGCAAATCTTTTCATTTCCCCCTGTGATTCCATCTGACCCAGGACTAGTAAGTCCTTTAGACGTCAAGTCCACTGGTCTTCCATGAAAATTCGTTCTTTCACTCAACACCTGCAGACACTTACCTGGATGCTGAGGGTACCAGCAAGAGTCAGCCCTGCTCTCAAGGAGCTAACCCTGTAGTGTGGGAGGCAGACGGTCGGTCATGCTGCGCTGTGGGAAGAGCCGTGATGTGGAGCACAGAAAAGAGGAACAGGAAGCCGAGGAGAGCAGACAAGCTCTGCAGGGGAGTGGCACGCGACTCCGAAGGCGATAAGAGCATGTGCAGAGGGGAGTAAGGGACCGTCTCTCATAATACCTTTGGAGTGTACATTTTAGAAAACCATTTTAGACTTAAGACCCAAGAGGAGAAGAAGCACGTGACTTCCGGCTGACAGTTCTTACATCCCTAATGTCAGAACATGCCATGGTTCTGTGCCTTGTTGGCCCTCCTGGCTTCCCAGCCAGCCTGGAGTGCCCTGTGGCTATTCAGCTTCAAGACCGTCCTGACTCAGGCCACTTCTTATAACAGCTGTACAGCATAATCCAGTCACAGTGTGAGTCTACAGGCAGGTTTTTTTACCTCGTCAGGAAAAAAATATGTACATTATAAAAAAGGATACCTATGGTAATGTCACTCTATAAATGTGCCATAAATTTTTTACCTTGTCAGGAAAAATATATGTACATTATAAAAAAGAATATCTATGGTAATGTTACTCTATAAATTTGCCTGATTAGTTTTTCAGGTTTTTTCAATAATCCACTGACAGCTTCTCCCCTTCTTTATGATGAATCTAGAACCTATGCCCTAGACTCTCTTTGCATGGAAGCAACTCTGACCATTCTTCCAGATGGCACATGCCCACCTAAGCTAGTTAAATAATGATATCACCTGGAAATAACTGGGCAAGTAATTGACGTGAGCTCTCAGTGTTCCTGTGACCCTTTATTCAGAGGCTTGTGTGGAAAATTAGGTTGCCATGGTTAGGTCCTCTTGACCAAAATTTGTTAACATGGTTGGACAAATGGTATTATAGAAGAGAACAAAGTAGCTATCAAGAGCTAACATGAGGCCAGACATGGTAGTTAACACAAGGCCAGACATGGCAGTCCACATGAGGCCAGACATGGTAGTCAACCCATGGCCAGACATGGCAGTCCACACTAGGCCAGGTGTGGTAGTGCACACCTATAATCCTAGCATTCTGGGAGGCCAACGTGGGAGGATTGCTTGAGTTTGGGAGTCCAAGACTAGCTTGAGCAAAAGTGAGATCCTATCTCTACAAAAAGTAGAAATATGAGCTAGGCATGGTGGTGCATGTCTTTTATCCCAGCCCCCAAGAGTTTGAGGTTGCAGTGAGCTATGGCGACCCTGCTGTAGTCTGGTCCAGGCAACAGAACAAGACTATGTCTCAAAAAAAAATTTTCCAAATGTTGTACACTTAGGCTTTTCATTTATGCTAATTGTTACAGGGAGCTTACACACTTGTTCCCATCCTCTAGGGTGGGCTGGTTGCTATGTTGTGAACTTTAACCTTTGCACCTGCCTTTGTTCATTTTCATGGGAGGTCACAACTTAATGACTCTGTCTAGGATTCAAGCAAATGATTACAAGTCCTTAGTGGACTAATCTAGTTAGCTTTTGATTTAAAAAGGACAAAAACTGATTAATAGTTATTTGAGATTAATAGTAGCTAATAGTTACTTAATATTTCATTGTACAAGTAGAGCTGCTACCACTTAATTCAACCGGGATGCCAAGAAATTACTAAAAAAAATTAATACACAGTATTAAACATATTTACACACACTGAACTATTTCAAACAAGTAATGCTGGAATAAAGACAAAATAATACTGTGTATTTACATAACACCATAACACCTTTCATTAGAAAAATCTCAAGCCTTCACAAACTAACTAAGCTGCACGACACCCTACGAGGTATGTAGGAAGGAAGGTAGAACAATAAACAAGAAGTGGACGGGGGGAGAAGGCGAGTGTGTGTGCACAGTGAGCGGGGCTCCTGCTGGCAGCCCCTGAGCGCTCAGGTTCAGGCCACCCCCACACTGGATTGACAGCACCACCACACTGCACAGGTGATTGTGGATTTCAGAATTGTTCTTTATGTTGTTCTTCAGCTCATAGATCTGCATTTTCCTCTGAAGTGAATTGACTGGACAAAGATACTCTGAAGTCCCCATTTAGGCTGTGACAGTGACTCCTAATGTAGTCATTTGATCCCACTAAATACAAGTGTTTTTAAAAATTCTTCCTTAGTGAGAATTTTTACAGAAATATGGCAGTTTATTCTTTGGAAATGTACAGACATGACGAGGTACATGTCTGTACCTTGGGAAGGGGCAACCCTGGTCCCCTCTAAGAGGGTCAGTGCTAGGGGAACAAATTCGTGCCCAGGCCTGCTTCAGTGGCTGCCACGCCCAGCACCTCCCATATAGGTGAGCACGGAGGACTGGCTGGCACTTCCAAGGGCACCTGGCAGGCCAGGGGCTTGAGGCCATAGAGTGCCAAGACAAACAATGTGACTACAAGAACATCAACTGGCCAATGGGAGCAGTGAATTTAAATTTAAAGTAGCATATCTTAACATCTTCGAATAAATTTTGAATTTGCTGTTCTATTAGATTTCCAACAACTGTAGTTGTGGAATGTAGTACTCATTTGGTTGTCGTACACAAAGGATTTATTCACCTGATCCTTTGAGGAAAAAGAATTTTCTCTCTCTATGTAAGTCTTTGTCACAGTCGAGTCTCAATTTTGGCTTAACCTTTCAGATTTTCAGATAATTTAGGTATCACAGTTACCCACGATAAGATAGTTTTCAGACACTGTAATTTAAATGTCTCCGAAATGTAATAAATAGAGCTTTGTCTGGGTTTTGGAAATTATGTTTTCTTCTCAAACAGCTGTTCATTTGTATTAACAATTTTCTCTGTCTCTAGAAGAAAGGCAGCATTTCTTTTTACACATAATCTTGTCTCCCTCTCATCACTTTAGCTGTGTTTAGTCTGTTTTTGTGGTATTATTTGTAATATCCCTGTGTACCATGGACAGGGCTTTCAGAGAGGAGATACGAGTCCCTTAGTCCTAGACTAGTCTAGGCCACACCATCACTTCCTATCTAGCTGGCTAACTTCACTGCCTCCTTTTTTCTTTTTTTTTTTCTTTTTTTTGAGACAGTTTCACTATGTTGCTCTCGGTAGAGTGCTGTGGCATCACAGCTCACAGCAACTCTTGGGCTTAAGCGATTCTCTTGCCTCAGCCTCCCAAGTAGCTGGGACTACTGACACCTGCCACAATGCCTGGTTTCATTGCCTTTTCAATTCATCTGTGACCGTTTTCATAAAAGGTCTTTGCCCTGTCTTTAATTGGCAAAGCAAAAGAATTCTTAGTCTTTCATTTTGGGGACCCCAATTAGCACTCAAAGGATGACAATTTATGAGACTGATGAAAATAGTGATAACTAACATTTGATATATATGATATATTATGATCTTCTAACTACCTCATGAAATAGGTGGGAGAAATTGGATTTTACTTTGAAGAAATTCAGGCTCAGGCAAACTATATGTTATAAATTCCCATGGCTAGTGGTAGGCTGGGCCTCACACTACAGTTGATCTTAGCCAAAAGACCAAGAAGTGAGTCTCACACTCTTTACTACTCAATAATTCTGAGATTCATTGGAGGAAAGAGGAGGTAAGAGTATGGGTTTTGAACCAGACAAATCCTGGCTCTACCAGGATTGGGGTCAAATCCTGGCTCTACCACTTCTGGGTGATTTGGAGCAAACTGCTTAACATGGGCCTAAACTTACTCATATGTAAAATTTTAACAGTTGTGTTATCTCCATTACAGGGTTCTTAAAAAGGTTGAATATGAATTATTACATAGCAATGTTAAGAACGGTGCCTGACACATAGTAAGAACTCAACCACACTAGCTATGTGAGTTATTCAGAGTGCTCAGCCCGGGACACAATGTGTAATAGGAAAGCAGAATTTGTGTTTTGCTCTAGGAGGTGAATGTTAAACAGATCCTGTTCAGAGTAGACAAGGGGGCTAAGGAAAGCTTACTCAAACCCACTAAGGAACGCCCATTCTACCCACTGTTAGCAAAGATAGAATTGAACAGTATCCTAGCTCTTGTGGAATAACCCAGGACTACTCCAGCCTATGAAATTATTGCATGACAAATAATTTAAAATGTCTGTCACTGGGGAACCAAGTCTCACTCTCAGTGGAACAGTTGATATGCTGGTCTCCACTCCTGATAGGTAAGAGTGCTGTTTCATTATGCATTCTAGAACACTCCCTAGAAGGCTTCAGGATTTATACCATTAAAGTTTGAAACCTGTGGGGCCTGTTGTGTTTAAACAGTACTGAATTCAAAGAAACATACCTCCACTCACAATCTTTTGTTCTTAGAGCCTCCTGGAAACTGCTATTTACCATTAACTGATAAGGTGATCAAAGATAAGTGAATTTGGAAGCATTGTAGTGATAGCAAAGGTTTTCATTTGTTTGTTTGTCTGTTTTATTTATTCATTTTTAAATTTTCTTTTGGACTAACAAAGGATTAGGTTACATTGTTCGTGTATGTTAGGAAAAGTCCAAATTGTAGTTGAGCCTTTCACCCAGGAGGTGTGACATACACCCCTCCATTGTACCTGTTAGGTTAGAACTCACCAAGCCCCTCTGTCCTGCCCTCTGCCCTCTCCCCTCTCCCCTTACTTCTTGAATTTAATTGTGTTTTTTTCTCATGTGGGCCTATAGTTGTTCATCTACTAGTTTCATATTTGTACTGAGTATATTGGATATTTGCTTTTACATTCTTAAGATACTTTACTAAGGAGAATGTTCTTCAGCTCCATCCAGGTAAATAGAAAAGATATAAAATCTCCATCTCAATGGCTGGAGAGCATTCCTTGGTATACATGTACCACAGTTTATTAATCCATTCATGTGTTGATGGGCACTGGGATTGTTTCCGCATCTTGATTGTGAATTGAGCTGCAATAAACATTGTAGTACAAAGACACAATCGCTTTACAAAAGCTTCAAATAAAATGAAAGACCTTGGGATCTACCTAACAAAGGATGTGAAGAATCTCTACAGAGAGAACTCTGAAGCCCTGGGAAAAGAAAAAGCAGATGTTAAAAAGTAGAAAAACATACTATGCTCGTGACTTAGAAGAGTCAACATGGTTAAAATGTGTATACTACCCAAAGCAATCTAGAGATTTAATGCAATCTCCATTAAAATACCAACATCATAACTTCAAGAACTTGAAAAAAGTGTTCTTCATTTCATATAGAAGCAGAAAAAAGCCCAAATAACCAATGCAATTTTAAGAAATAAAAGCAAATCTGGAGGCATCATGTTACCAGACTACAGGTTATACTACAAGTCTATAGGGATCAAAACAGCATGGTACCGGCACACAAAGAGAAACACAGATCTATGGGACAGAACAGAGGACTGGAGATGAAACCAGTCTCCTATTGACATCTGCTCTTCAATAATCCAAACAAAAGTACGCACTGCGGGGAAAGCATACCTACTTAATAAATGGTATGTTTCTTTTAAATCCTATTCTACATTCCACTCTGAACTGGGCTGAAGTCAGCAGTGAAATCCAGAGCCTGAAAGCTGTGGTGCAGACGGGACAGCCAGGGAGAGGGACTCGGCTTAGGGAAATCACTCCAACTCCAATCAGATGAGGGAGCTGTAGGGAGTGAGAGAACAGAGTGACAAAGAAAAACCCACCTGAGATTACAGCACCTTTGTCTCACATCACAAGGAAGAGGACAGTTCCCAGGAGAGGCTCAGCGGCTTTATTTGCAGAGAGCAGTCTAGTGAAGCACATGTGTGCACCCCAAGTCCAGATTTTAGTTACGCCCCTTCACATTTCTTCATATCAGCATCTGATCAGCAACCTCCAAATGTTCCTTCATGCCTTGCAAACAGTTTTTATTTGGAAGCCTTCTATTGATAGTTCATTTTTATTAAAAGATTATTCTCTTGATAAGAAATCTCTGACAATTTCAGTGATGTTAAATGAGATTCCAAATATATATTGACAGCCCTGTTGGTGTACATACGCCATGTCCTGCCATCCTCGGATTGGGCACTGCCTTAATTTTCAACCATGCCGTGGGGAGCATTCAGGCCATACTGAGTGTGTAAAAACACATACATGCTGTTTGAACAATGAACTCTATAGAACTTGGTGGCACACTCAGAAGTTTGGTAAGGACAAGGATTTTGTGCTAGGACACTGTCTTGTGAAGTGACTAGTAGCTTTAGGCAAGTTCCACCCAAGGACAATGTGGTCTAGACAAAAGGGCCCAGGATTGTAAAGAGAGAAATCTACCTTTTTATCTTGTCTTCACTATTTTACAGCCATTGCTAGAATCATGGGTTTAGGAGACAGACATGGGATTGTGTTTGAGCTTTACCACTTACTACTCACATGAACTTGGCAAGATAGTGGTAGCATCTCAGAGCCTCGGTTTCCTTGTCCTTAAAAGGAGGATCAAAATAATACCAATAATAACTGCTTCAAAGGGTTGATGTTGAGATTTTAAAATGGATGGAAAAGTGCTTAGTACAGTACTTTTACATAGAAAGGGCTTAATACATATTGTTTATTGCTTTAGCTCTGTTTATTATTGAAACCCAATTACCTTATTTGTTAGATAGAAAAAAGACTCTCATTTCAGAGCTGTGTTCCAGAGTTGAATGAGCTAATGTATATGAAAAGCACGCTGTTCATGCTCTGAAGCACTCTATTAAAATAACAATGACTGAATACAATATTCATTTACTGAGGACCTACTAAGTGCCCATCACTTCATACACTCTCTCCAGTTCTTACAACAATCGTGGGACATAATTTTTATATCGCAGCTGAAGAAACGGGCTTACAAGAATTTGCTTAGGATAATGCTCAAATTTCGACCCAGATCTGTTTTATTTTAAATTCAAATTTGTCATTCTGCAAATGACAAATGCAACATCTCCATGATGATAACCTTGAGAATCGTTAATAATAGTTTGTTGACTTCATTGATGATAGAATTGGGCTCATATGAACTAATCTGTCATCTTTGAGTACTATAGAGTCCACAGCTTGTATTTTTTATTAAAATGTATGATTTTGAGGACGTGTACTTAATACCTACTCACTCACAAACTTGCATGTGTATCTAGCCACAAAACACAGAGAGTCCATAGTTGGACCACTAAGCCCTCGGCTATGAAAGCAGTAAAAAAAAAAGTGAGCAGAGTCCTAGGGCAGGGGCAGTGTGGTTGAAATACACATGCTGCTCAAGGTGAATAATTCAAAGGGCATACTCTTTTGAATGAATAAATTCTGACTTTTTTATTATAATTTTCAATGCTTTTTAAGTCACTCCTCATGTTTTTACATTTCGGTTACATGAATTTTCATTCACATTGTAGATTACAAATAAACTGAATTTACAATTTGATGCCCCTGCCTGCATACTAATGATAACTAGCTTATCGCTCACCAGCTAACAGTGATCTGCTCAGATTGGCATATCGAACCCTGGGCATATTCATGAAGTGATGTATCTGAGTACGTGTGCATCTGGAACCTAGTCTACTGCAGGGGAGAGGACGGCCTTTCCAGCTTAGCCCTCCTAGCTGCGTGGCTTTGCTAAAGTTTTTTCTTTTCTTTTCTTTTCTTCTTTAACCCATAATCCTCAGTCTCCTCATCTATTAACTTGGAATGATGTACCCGTCTTTGAACATTTCTGGGCAAGTAATGGGGTATTTCAGACAACGCACCCCAAACTCCCAAACATGTAACTTCCCTTTCTACCTTTCTTTGCTTTAAAAAAAGCAGGTTCTGCTTTTGCGACAGTAGAATATTTGCTTTGCTTTTTTGCTGTACCATATTTCCACACCCATGGAAAGTCATGTCTGGTTAACCAACACAAGGTACGAACAAATTTGCGAGGACATCAGACACTTAGCTTTTCACCTGTGTCTTAGATGAGCCCACCAATGGGGCTGTCCCATCCGCAGCGTGCTGTCACCCCGGACGTGGAACAAACCTTCCAGCTGCCCTTGATGGGACTGATGCCATAACAGTCCCCCTCACCCTTTTGGGTTTGTGCTCATAAAGCCAGCATCCTGGCCTGCACTAAACACGTGTGTCTACCGGGTTTAAGTTTCAGTTCTTTTAGTTGTAAGAAACTCATAATTTTCACCTGCATCTTTTTGATCCCTGGCCTGATTAGAGTATTTTTCTAATGTCCCCACCCCCAATTGCTCTAAGTTAAAATGGCCAGATTTCAGTCATCAGGAGGGTAGAATGTATTATTTTTTTGCAGCCTGTCTCACTGGGGGCCAGATTCCAAGGAGGCAGCCCGTGCCTGTGCTCATAGGCCAGGGGAGCCAGGATTTCAACAGTGTCAACAATCTTTGCTCATCATACCAAAAAAGCCCTGTGTCGGTGCCGACTCATTAGCATACAGCCGTGCTGTGCTTGCTAACAGAGCGGGCTCCGGGTATCTGTAGTTTCTCAGCTTGTCTGTCTTCCTTGACCGAAAAGAGGAGGAAAAAAATTGCTGCAGGCCGGGGTGCTGCCCCTCCCCTGTGGCAAGTAGCAGCACTAGGATTCCCAGAGAGAGAGCTTGGAAGTGACTTTAAAGTAATCATCCCTTGGGGAAAGGAGACTACTATCCACCCTTTGTTTTTTTAACCCTGTTTTAAATCAGCAAGCAAAAAAAAAAAAAAATCATCAAGTTGTCTAGTTAAAAATGATCTAGCCCTGAGTAATTCCTGGTCATGCCTTTAATGATTTGGTTTTGTTAGAAGAAATAGGTAGCTATATAGGCAGAGGTATGCAAGCACGCCTCCTCCCCGTCTCCATCCCTCTTTTGTTGGGGGGATGGAGGGGAGAAGAAACGTACAAGCAGATGTGCTGCTAGATCTACAGGCTTCTGCCAACCATATGGCATCTTAAGGAAAGATGGTTGGAGCGTCTGGATTAGCAAAGAGTCGGGATGGGAAGCCATGTGTCGTGTTGGTACAGGCAGTTGTTTGAGCTCTCTCTAAATGGCTTCAGGAGATTGTGTAATGGAACAAATGGTCCTGTGAGTCTGGGAACAGCCTTGCCTCTGCTGGAGAGGCAATTGGCCCTCGGGCGGGTACTGCTTCTCTTTTCCCCCCAGTGTTATGTATTCTTCTGTTAATGTTCTTCAGACTCAGAGACTGGACTCAGAACTTTTCAACTTATAATTATGCCTGTGGTTTCTGTCTGCCTGAACTCTCTCCCTACCCTGGTAGTGAATAATACTGGGATCCTCTCCCTGAGCCCTCCACAGGGGTCCAGGCTCAGCGCCCCAACCTTCTGTGCCTCCAGACAAAGGCCTTTTTCCTTTTCCCCTGGCCATTGGGTGCCGGGATCCACCCACTGGAATTCCCAGAAACTCCAGGAGATGAAAATTTTTCATTTCTTAGTGAATCAGCATAGAGTTTTATGTGGTCTCAAGTGTTGAGCACATGAGTGATAGATATGTCTCTTACTATTTTAGACCTTCTGTGTGGCATTTAAAAAATATATAATATATACACACAAATATGCCTTCTGTATATATGTATATATACACAGTATGTATATGTGTGTGTGTGTGTGTGTGTGTGTATACACACACTAATTCCTTAACAGTGAGCTCATTAAAGTATTCATTTATCACCAACTTGAGATCTCAGGATTCAACTCTCTAATACAAAATGTAAATACTATATAAGTTTAAGAATCGAAACACTGTCATACTAGCAGAACACTGGCAATATTTCATCTGTGGTCAAATTCTCAGACTATTTTGAGAGGCTGGAGGCAGAAGAAGTGGTGAGACCTTCCAGCTAGAATAGAGCTGGCAAGTCTGTTCTCTTAAGAAAGCTCTTTGGACATTTTAGCTACATTTTAGGGCAAACAGATCTTATTTTGTTGTCATTTCAGGGCCATTGCACATGCAGTGCAATATCTTTAGCTGCTAGAAAAGTTAGGTCCGCCTCCTCCCTGCAGTAGATAACTATCTCTGAGGCTCCAGGTCTATCACAAAGGTAGCTAACGGGAGATAAAATGGCTGGTTGAATCAGTCAAGGAACCTGTCAATTTAGCTGACCGTCAAACTAGCTTGAATTAAGGAGTCAGCTTTAGTCCATGAGAGTAGCTGGTCAGTACCTGGTTGTCTTTGTTTGTTGGCTGGTCTGTTTCTAAGTGCAGGCATGGAGAAGGAGGTCAGTATCTGGTTTATACTGCACACTATGGGGAGTGTGTGTTACTGCCTCCTTCCCACCTCTCAGGCAGTGACCCCCAACTGCCCAGACCCCCAAAACAGGATCAAGTAAAAATAAGTGTAGCATCTAGGTTGAAAATGAGTTACCTGTGGTCAACTGGAGGAAATAGGAAGTTATCACCCCAGTTAGAAGTTTAATCAAAGGTACTTCGAGCAAAGAAAATATATTTTAATTTATGTGTTGCATTACAATGCAAAGTCTTTCTTAAAAGAAGAAATGAAACCTAGAGAATGTGTTTCTGGGCTCCAGTAGGAGAAAAGGCAGGTAGTCTAGAAATCAGAACGTGTTTTCAGACTGTCATTTTGTGGCTCAGGCAAATGATTTTTACTGTCTTAAACGAGGTCATCTGAAAATCAGCCGAAGACTGTTACCAACTTCCTTCATAAATAACTATTTTCTACAAATATAAGATGTGACCTAGAAATTTCAGACAAAGTACTATTTCATTTTGGTGAATCCTTTATGTTCATATTTAAAATCTTATTCTTATCTCCTATACATAGGTTTAAAACACTTTTTTTTTTCAGAGCCCATTTCATGCAGAACATGTTAAGTGTTAGGATATTCTTACTTTGTCTTCTGAGTTTAGGATGTGTGGGGGTTGGGAGGTGTCTAAGGAAAGCATAATTTTGATTGTTATCTACCAATTGGAAGAAATTACCACTTTAATCCCTTTTACCTTCCAAGTGTACATGGTCCCAAATTTGTCAGCCTTAGAATTTCTTGAAACAATGCAATTAAACTGTAACATATTTCCTAACATTCTTAATTAAGACAGTGACTGAAAAATGTAGATTAACAGAAGTTACTGTTTTTAATCAACATATTTTCTCTCTCTTTCCCGCCACCATCACATCCCCCTCCCCCTCCCCCTTTTTGCTTTAAATGTCTGATGTCAGTTTCATCCACATGTACATTATGCACATGGCACTGAAGAAACAAAGTAAAAAATTCTCTTTTAATTCTGAGCTGCATGCCCAGCGCCACATGCACTGTCTGTTACATGTCGCTTCTTATGAGGTTCATGCTGGGAGTTTCTTTTTAAAGGCAAAGTGTTTCTGAAGGAAAGAGTTCAGGTTGGGCAGATTGTGTTAGAAAAATCTCACTGTCTCTGAGTGGAATTAATATACTGATTATTCTGTGCAGGCTCAAACTGGCAGCGTGTGCAAAAGTTCAAGAGTGTCTGGGAATTGAAATATGGAGGGGAAATCGGGAGAGTGAGCAGAGACAAAGAATTGGAAGTAGGGCTCAGAAGGGAAACTAGTGGTGACTTCGTAAAGGGGGGAGGAATTCAAGTGGGAACAACTGTGAAGAAGCGACTCACTGGAAGTATTTTCACGGAATCAGCAAGTCTTGCTTTCCGTGGTACCTTTTAAGATTGATCTTTAAAAATCAGTTTGGTCATTGGCGGTGGGGGCCCAAATACCCAGCACGTTTTTTAGTGCTCACTTCTTAGAGTTAGTTCTTCAGATCCTTGCCAGTTCCAATTAAGTTACATGAGAAGCTTAATCACTAACGTAGAAATTAAAACGGGTTGCAGTATTTCTTTGGCCTCTCCATTAGCCAAGATTTTTTTTCCTGTTTAATTAAAATTTGAGTCCTCCATGATCATCACCAAACAATGATTCATTTGTTTACAAATAAGGAATTAGAAGGTAAGAACAGCGAATACAACCAGGCAGCACCTTTCCCATCACGGGGATGGCAACCTTTTTTCTCACTGCTTCTCAGGGGACAGAACTTGGGTCGTGAGCATGGAGTTAATGAAGCTTTCACCCATCTCCTCTCCACAGCCATCCCCGTTAATCCTCTCCTCCTGCCAAAGTCCAGGGGCCCTCAAGCCCCCGCGGGGTCTCCCGAGCCAGATGCTCGGCACCCAGCCGGCCCGCCCGGCCCGCCGCCCTCCAGCTGCGGGGCTCCGGGCCCTGCAGCGGGCAACGGGCAGCTCGGCCGAGCCGGCCGGCCGGGGTCTAGCGGCGAAGCGGCGGGAGGGAGGTCGGGCTCGGGCGGACGCCCTGCGCAGCGCGCTCGGAGCTGGCGCCCGAGGCCACCCTGCGCCTGGAGGGACAGGGGCGCCGAGGCGGCCGGGAGCAGGTGCTGGCGGGCGCACGTGGAGCCCTCTCATCGGTGTCGGTGCCACCTGCAGTAGCGTGGGCCTGGCGGGAGACGGCGGAGTGCCCGGCCCGGCGCTGCGGTCTGCGTGCGGGGCTCTCCCAGCCGCCCGGAACGGGCGCGGGGTCCTCCTGAGGAACCCAGCCGGTCCCCAACTCCCGCAAGGGAATTTCACTCAAACCACGCCTGAAGCATTTTTTTGGCAGCTTTTTGGGGGGGGGTGGGAGAATCTACTTTCTGTTGGGCGGTTGCACTTTTCTGAAGCAGGAAATTGTCTCTGGGGATGACTTAGTGTCCAGGGTGCGCCGGCTGCCCTGTGGGTCAGGACTTGGGGAATGTCAGAACGCTGCTCACTGGTGCGCTTCTTAAACAGGGGCGTCTACTCTGGGAGGGGGGCGGCTGGTGGGGTAGCCTCCAAATACCCAGGCCCTGACACCCTGTCCCGCAGCCTCTCTCCTGTTGTCATTTGGTATCTGACATGAACTGAGGAACTGGCCGGGAGGAATGGAATACTCTGTGATGATTTGCAAGGTCTGAGCTCTCTTTTTGAAGTCAGCACTGTTGCCTGCAGGGGTCTCCTTGTCTGCACCCCAGGCGCTCCCTAGGACTCTGGCCTTGACTTAGAAGGCCCGTGAGGAGCTGGGGGCAGCTGCCTACTGCCCGCTGTCACCCAGAGCAGCACCCAAACAGGTCCTCCTTTCCTTTCTCTTTAAGAAAATCTAAATTTAAGAAAGATGGTATTTTGGTCTATAAGGAACACTGACCATGGCGGGTGGAGAGAGAGAGCCCCTGTCCCTCTCACTGGCCGTCCTGCTGTGATATCCTCAGCCCTCTGAGTTGAGTTCAGAGCTCTCCTTCTATCTCAAGGACTGCAGGTCTTTTGCATATAAGGCATCTTGGGTTGGAACACCTCAAAGTTGACTGATGACAGGTGTGTTAAACTGGCACATTCCAGAGCAATCGCAATGTTCTTTGCCACCTTCCTCTAGACCATGGTAGTTTCCTGGGCTACCCAGGGCATTCTGTTAACTTGTGCCACTTTTTAAAAACAGAAGAAGGAGTGTTGGAAGCCGAGACTGGTTCTCTTCCCACTCCTTAAAAATCAAATTTTATAGCCCAAATATTGAAAAATTGACTTAGCTCGTTGGTTCTCCCCCACCGTGGCGCACAACTGGGCAGGCTCTGTCCCTGCGGCTGCTGGAGCCCACTGGAAACCAAACGGGCCTCCAGCAGGCCAATCTCTCTGATCTGTCACGGCCCTTCTAGCTGGAAGAGTTATGCCATCAGATTATCCCAACACTCATCACCGTGTGGAGGACCCCCTTTTACTAAATGATTTATTACTCTTTGCAGAATTCCTTTGGCTGCAGATTTTATTTCTGAGTCACTCTGTTCAGCTCAATTGGTCGCCTTCAGTTACCGTGGCAACCAGCAGATGGGGTTCTTTGACAAGGGTCAGCAGGGAGGCTGCCTCGGTATAGACAGAAGAGGAGCTAAATGAAAAGCTTCTGTATTGACAGTGCCGTAGTGGATGGCCAGGAGTTATTATAAAATTACTTGCATTAAAACCTAATTAAGATGTGTGCCAATAAGTGCGCTGTAGTGATTGAATCTGGTTACTTCCCTGCGATGGGCTCACTCCTGTTCCATCACACCTCTGTGTCCAATTTGGCTACCCCAGGTATGGTCAAATATGAAGAAAATTGAGGAGGACCTCACTATAATGTGGAACCTGATATACTCCAGGACCACAGCTGGAGGGTTTTAATCTTCAGGAGCACCAGGAAGATCTCATTAGAACAGAATCTTCTGAAAACACAGCACTGTATCCTTGAAACCCAAGATGGCACCTGAGCAGGACCCCCATGTGCCTGATATTTCCATGTCCCCTTTTTGAGACTGTATCAGGCTAGGTATAGTGGCTCCAACCTGCAATCCTAACGCTCTGGGAGGCTGAGGCAAGAGAATTGCTTGAGCTGAGGAGTTGGAGACCAGCTTGAGCAAGAGCAAGACCCTATCTCTACTAATAATAGGAAACCCTTGGCTCGGCACCTGTGGCTCAAGTGGCTAAGGCACCAGCCACATACACCTAAGGTGGCAGGTTCGAATCCAGCCCAGGCCCACCAAAACAACAATGACAGCTGCAACCAAAAAAATAGCTAGGCATTGTGGCAGGCGCCTGTGGTCCCAGCTACTTGGGAGGCTGAGGCAGGAGACTCGCTTGAGCCCAGGAGTTGGAGGTTGCTGTGAGCTGTGATGCCACGGTACTCTACCCAGGGGGACAAATTGAGGCTCTGTCTCAAAAAAATAAATGAATAAATAAAATAATAGGAAACCTTTGGGAGGCATAGTGGTGCACACCTGCAGTCCCAGCTGCTTGGGGGGCTGAAGCAGGAGAACTGATCAAGCCCATGAGTTTAAGGTTACAGTGAGCTATGATGATACCACTGCACTTTAGCCTGGGTGACAGAGTAAGACTCTGTCTCACAAAACAAACAAAAAACTTGCTGATCTTTAACTGTTCAAGGTTAAATAAATCTAAAGAGACATGACAACTAAGTGCCAAGGGTCTGCTTTGGAGTGGGGGAGAGATGTTAGTGGGTCAATTGATAAATTCCAAGTCAGTAGGTTACGTGACGTTATTATACCAATATTAAATTTACTGTGGCTGAATACAGTGTGGCTCTGTAAGAGAGTATCTTTATCCTTAGAAATACACACTGCAGCATATCGGAGAAAAGGGCAGTGGTGCGTGCAACTTACTTTCAGATGGTTCAGAAAAAATATAGAGAATGTATAATAAATCAAATGGGGCAAAATCACCACAACAGGTGAATATGATGCGATTCTCTGTAATAGTCTTGCAACTTCTTACAAGTGGCATTATTACCAAGTAATGGGAATAATGTCTTTTTTTCGAGTGCTTAAGTTCGAGGGAGGTAGGGGATAGTAAGAGGGCAGTGTGGGTGATCCTGCTAGTGCTTCTGGGTGGCCTTGAGTTGTATGTTCCCTGGATACCACTCTACAAAGATGCCGATTTTTAACCGTTGTCATTTCTCTGCCCCCATTTTCTTTGTGTAGTGGGGCTGTGCTTCCCATGACTCTGCTTTGGATTTAGCAAGAGCTGGTAAATGTAACTCAGGCTTAAAACAAATGGTCTTCTAGATTTTTTTTATTTCCTTATTTTTTATTTTTATTTCTTTGCTTTTTTTTTTTTCTTCTTGTTGTTGTTGAGACAGAGTCCCACCCCATGCCCTGAGCAGAGTGCAATGGCATCATAGCTCACTGAACCTCAGACTCGGGCTGTGGGCATCCCGCTGCCTCAGTCTCCGGAAGCTGCTGGGATTATAGGTGCTCGCCTTGGCTCCCAGCTGGGTTTTTCATTTTTTTAGGAGTCGGGGTCTCTCGCTCAGGCAAGTTGAAAGTGTAAGATCCTTGTCATGTCAGCTGAGGTTCAAGTTGTTTCATAGTTTCAGGATCCATTATTCACACCCAGTCCTTCAAAGGTTTACAAGCTGAGCCTTGACCACATAGCACTGACACTTCTAAGGTTACAAAGTAGCGATGCAACAAATACAGGTAATTGCCTTAAGATGAAATTGGGCCTCTCTTCTGGTAGAAGGACTGCTTTAAGCAGTTGGTTTGGTAAGAGCCCTGGTGACATTAGAGGCAGTGGCGCTGCAGCCTAAAGAGCCAAGCATGTGGCCTCAGCCATGCGTCCATTTGCTGAGGGCTCCCTGAAGACCCAGAGCACTGTGGGAGTCCACTAGCAAGGTGGTCTTCCAGGCTCTGGCCTCCTGTTTTTGCATCCTTCAAGCAACACCAGTCTGTGGACTTGGGTCAGTGTTGCTGAGTGCGCCGTTTCCAGACTAAGCCAGTCCTTAACTGTTTGCTGCAGGTCTATGACAAGGCAAGAACTGAATTTGAGAGTGTTTAGAAACTTCTGTAGCAATTAGACAATGCCACCTCACAAAACTGTCACGCTGTCCTAGATTAGACATTTGAAAAGAATAAAAACGAAACCAAATCCGGTTTTCTTCACTGAGTTAGTTGGGGAAGCGCTGATCTAGGGATTCCCTTCTCTTTTCTCATGCCTCCCCAATAACTGGGACTACAGGCACCTGCCACAGTGCCTGGCTAGTTTTAGAGATGGGTCTTGCTCTTCCTCAGGCTGGTCTTGAGCTCAAGCAATCCACCTGCCTTGGCCTCCCACAGTGCTAGGATTACAGGCATGTTACAGGCATGAGCTGTGCCCGGCCAAGAAGGAATTGTGAAAGCTGCAAGGATCACTGGATTGGAGTTGGTCCACCCCAGATTACCCCACTGGATTGGAGTTGGTCCGGCCCCAGATTACCCCACACTGGCTGCATGACCGTGGGCGAGTCACTTACACTTTCTGACTTCCAGCACCACAATGGGCTGGACTGAACGATCTCTAAGGAGCCCCTCAGCTCTAACATGACACATGACAAGATTCTCTTGTCTAGAGCAGATGGGTCTCTGTCCTTTGCTCATCACGCCCACAAGGAGCCCTCTGTGCCACCTCTGCAGACAAGGCCAATGGGAACTTGAGAGAATGAAACTGGAAGGGCCAGGACGGGAACACAGATTTAAATTCTCTTTACTGAGTGTACAGCTCCATTACTCCATTGAAGTCATCACTGAATATAGTGGATTTGGGAGAAGGATATTTAAGTGGCAAATGAGCCAATAAAAGTGTCTAAACTGGCTGGGCGTGGTAGCTCGGCTGGGCGTGGTAGCTCGTACTATAATTCCAGCATTTTGGGAGGCAGAGGTGGGTAGATTGCTTGAAGCCAGAAGTTCACAGCCAGCCTGACCAACATTGTGAGAACTCATGTCTACAAAAAGTAATTAAAAAATTATGTGGGTGCAGGGATTCGTACTTATGAGGCAGGAGGATATCTGGAGCCTAGGTATGTGAGGTTACGGTCAGCTATGATCAGGACTTTGCCTCCCCCCGCCTGGACGACAGAGCAAGATCTTGCCTCTTTAACTTTCTGCAGAAAATAGGTTAGAATGTGCTGCAGATTCCTGAGCACACTGTTTATTCTCCCTGATGACCAGAGAACAAAGTATGCAACTTTCTATTAACATGGCTTGTTCACCAACACTAATTACCTATACCAGTAATTAAAGTAATTGGATCTTCATCTTGGGTGAAGTATATTGTTGTGACTATATAGCTGGTGATGTCTGGAAATAGGAGCATGGGAAAATTGTGTAAAGTGATAGTATTATAGAAATGTGGAGCTGGACGAGAACGTTGTCATCTTCCAGCCTCAAGAATGGCAAACTTTAAAAAATCAGGTAATAAATATCTTAGGTTCTGTGGCCATATGGTCTCTGTCACAGCTACTGGGCCAGTACACTTCCTAGTGCAGAAGCAGCCAGACAATGCATGAATGAATGGGCACGGCTGGGTTTCAATGAAAGTTTACTTAGGGGCACTGCAAGTTGACCATCAGACAGTTCACGGATTAGTCTCCTTTTGATTTTTTCAAAAACCATCTCAACTGGCAGACTGTACAGAAATAGGCAGTGGGCCAGGCTGGATTTGGCCTGTGGTGTGAAGTTGGTGACCTCTGGATCTATCATCTCTTTCACATGTGAGGACGCTGAGATTTAGAATGATTACAGGATTTAAGTTTTTCATGACTGACACCAACACATTTTAGGAGCAGCCTAGGATAGTTTTCAGGCAGGTGGTTATTTTGATGATCAAAATTGAAGACACACAAAAATTATTCTCCAGAAGAACCCTTTATGTGTGTGTAATTAATACTGTGAATTATGATGTCCCAGTGGTTTCTACACTTGAAAATTCATTGGAATTACCCAGAAGGCTTATTAAAACACTGCTGGGCCCCACCCTCTTAGTTTCTGACTCAGGAGTTCTGAAGGTTTTATTCTCTCAACTTTACAAATGGAGAACTGGAGAGAAATCAAGCTTCTGCTCCAGGTAAAACAGTTCGTGATAAGATTGAAACTACGCCCTCACTTCCAGGTCCCATACTCATTCACCGATTTTAGTATTTTAATGAAATGGCAAATTCCGGTAGGGTGCTTAAAATTATTTCATGTGTTATACTTTTTCAGGAACAAAGTTATCGACCTTACATATTAAAGCACACTTACACTCTAGACAAAATGACGGGTTTTACATTTAGCATAAATATGGTACATTGGTAAGTGCTATGCTCATTTCAACAGTGTAAATGCCAGGCACCTTGCTGATGCTGGGGACAGGGAGCTGAGCAAGATCCCACATCTGCCCTCGGGAAGTGCTTTGCCCTCAGGAAGTACATAAGTGGCAGAGGCAGGCAAGCAGTGACGGTGGCAATGTGGGGCTTCGGGAGGAAGATGCGTCAGGTTACAGGGGAGTACAGAGGAGAGGCCTGGGGGTCATTTCAAGGTTGGGGCAGTCAGGACTGGGAGAGGTCATCCACAAGTGGTAGGAGAGAAGGGATTCCAGGCAGAGGGCACAACCCGAGTTGGGGACAGGAGGCAATAGGGCATTTCTGCAGGGTGGTTTAGAGTGGTGGAGATACAGGGAATGGAGGGGTGGGAGAGCGGCTGGGGCCAAAAGTGAAGGGCCTTGTCACCATTGCAAAGGTGCAAAGGAGTTGGGCCTTACGGTTAGAGCCACAGGCAGTCAAAGAGATAGGCACAAGCAGAGTTAGGTTTCAGAAAGATCCTTCTAGTCTAGCTGTGGTAGGGAATATGGGTTTGAGGGGGCCAAGTGGAGGCAGATAACCCCGCGAGAAGGCTTTGCAGGAATGTGGATTAGGGATGCTGACAGTCCTACTTGGTGAGTGAAGGGGGAAGGGGTGGCACAGAACGGGCTGGGAGGGCTGGAGGTGTAGAACGCTCATCTGCAGAGCGGCAGAACTGAGACTGAGCTGTGTCCGTGTGCTCCTACCTGGGTCAAGTGCTGCGCGTCCTCACCCTCTCCACCTGGAGCCACGAGTGTAGTTTTAAAAAGCCACGTAGACCAGATGCTTCAAGTAAGGAGAGAGCTGAGTCCAGCCCTGGGTCCCACCAGCACTCTCTGGGGGAGAAGATAGAGATGCCTGAGAAGGTGGGGCGGGAGGGTGGGGAAGTGAGAGACCAGAACTGGGTCAAGGAGAGGGGTGATCTGCACTGGGCTGGACGTCCCTGGCGGTGTCTGTAACCCCGGCTCAGCCTGGCGCTGTGTGAGGCTGGTCGAATGGCTCCCTTGTCTGTGTCTTGCTTTTCCTCAGGCACAGAATGCAGATGATAGAATACCTACTGTGTAACAGTGTGATGAAGAGTCAATCAGTTAGTGAATGTAAATGTTTACAAACCTAGCTGTTTAGTAAATGCCCAATAAATATTAGAGCATCCTCCTGGGAGTAGTAGAGAAGTGAGGGCATATTGTACAGTTAACATATTTGTGCCTTTTTAATCCATATGTTGTTTGAAAGATGTTTTCCATTTCCATGAAGAGGCCGCCTCTCCCAGGGAAGTTGTGGGCCTTTGCTGTAGTCAGAATGACCACATAGAAGGGGCTCTGGTCTAAACACGCTTCAGAACTAAAGGCATTCTACTACCACTGCCCAAAAAAACCCAAACACAAACCCTCCAGAGTAATCTGTAGGACGGTCCCAGGTGAAATGGTTGAATGAAAACCAGAACTTTCTTTAATTGAAAACATACATGCATGCATCTCTTGGCCACCCCAGGGAAGAATGGACCTGGCCTGAAGGAGAGACCTGCCAGGGGTCCCTTCGTGGATGCCACTTATCAGGGCCCGGGACTGCTGGGCTCCGGCCCCAGCCTATCTAACTGTGTTCTGGACGTGGACCGCTATGCTGTTAACTCGCTCAGGAACAATTGCTGTGAGGGCTATTTACCTTAGCAGAAGGGAGAGAGAGAGAGAGTCTTTGAGGGTGAAGTAGTCTTAGAATAGATCTTAGTCTTTAGAAGAGCTTAGTGATCTTCAGTAGAGAGACGCCGTACTGGCGTTCTGCAGGCAGGAGGAGAAACAAAGTCAGAGTTAGCAGGTCCGTGAGAAAGCACACTCTCCACCGGCCTCTCCTCCTGCCTCGTATGAGGCTGACCACAGGTGCAGAGACTGCCAATTCACTGATGCTTTCATCTCGCGAGCTCTCTCATGCTTGTTTGGAGAGCCAAATCCCTCCCCGTGCCCTTTTCACCAAGGTGTTCCATTATTAAGCTACAGATGTTACTTATAACTCTCACTCCTCCTAGCCATAGGTTATGTGGGCTGCTTCAGAGACCCATTGTGCAAGGTTGACGAGTGTTCACTTAGTTATTATACCTCACAACTTATTTATACATTGCATATATTTTGTATGTATCACATACAACATTAAAAAATTTAAATATATGTATTCACTTGCTTTCACAGTATTCATAGCAAATGAGTGTCTGAAGCACAGGACCAGAGCTGGCAGCTTGCGCCGCTTCTGTTTTGCATAAGATATTTTCCCCAGCCCACTCAGCTCTATAAAGTTGTTTTGTATTTCACCACTTGCTCTATCTTATCTTGAAGTCTTGCATATTTAAAAAAAAAATAACACTGGTTCTGATAATGCTTGCAGGGTGTGGCTGAGAGGATCGCTGTTGGACCAATAGAGATTTGCCCAGGCCCAGCACACTTCTGAGTCCTCCTGGATCTGATGAGCTTCTGTGCCTTTAGAAATCTGGGCCTGTGTTCCCATGGTAACTGCTGCCCCTCACATTCCTGAAATTCCTGGTGATGCCTCTGCAGGGAAGGGAAGCCCATGCTCACCGCTCTCCCCCAGCACAGGACAACTGCTCTTTTCCCCCAAGAGTCCCTGTCCTGCCCAGGGTGGCAGTTGTGCACTTGCAGGTCCTTAAGGACATGGGCCCAGTGCCTGAGATTAGATAGTGACACCAGCCTGGGCTCAGTGCTTCCTGGAAGTGTCCTTCCTGGTGCGTGGACTGGCTGATGGCCCCATGCCTGTGAGGGCAGGGGAGCGCGGCTGCTTCACAGGAGAGGGGATGGCTTTCTGCTCCTGACGGGGCCTTGGCCACAGGTCCCCCCTGCTCCCTGACAGCACGGTGCAGATGCCAACTACATCCTGAGGGTCCCAGGATTTTCTGGGAACAAAAGACATTTTGTTCAGAATTTCTGCCAGTTGCAGAGAGGAAATGTGACAGGCCTGGGGAGAAAAAGGTAGGAATTAGGGGTGAGCTCTGAAATCTGGCGAGTCTGTCTCCTTTCTGTGCATGGAGCCTGTGTGTGCTTTGCAGGCTGCTGGGGACTCCTTCTTGCAGGAAGGGCTGCTGCCTAACCACCTCCTGCAGGCCCCATGACTTCTGCAGCCCCACCCACTTTGCTCCTTTCATTATTTAATGCCTTGTAGAGAAACCAGCCGAAGACATAGAGCCCCAGACAAAGGAAATTACGCTCTCTCAAAACAGTTTTCCTGAGACCTGACACTGAAAAGGTTTCTCCACTGTGGAAGATCAAGAGTAAATGTGAGAGGGTGGTCCCTGTGGCTCAAAGGAATAGGGCTCCAGCCCCATATATCGGAGGTGGCGGGTTCAAACCCAGCCCCAGCCAAAAACTGAAAAAAAAAAAAAGAGTAAGTGTGAGGGCAGGCAGGGGTGGGGAGGGGAGCAGACCCCTGGTCAACATGGAGGGGAGAGGGTCACCCAAAGGTGAGATCTAGCCCTGTGTCTTCCTAAGAGGTCGACCCCTCAGCTTGGCTGACATGTCCCTGTCCGGAATAAGCACCCTGCTCCTCCACAGCAGCTCCCTTGCCACCTCCCCGGTGCTCCATTCCTCAGCAAACAGAGGTGCCCTCCGCCTGGGGGGGCAGAGCCTGGGGGGCACGTGCCCTTTCCATACCCGGTGCTGCCTTCCCTCTGGCCTCAGGGAGGGAGGCCCCCGTCTTCTTCTTTCTTGCCTTGGCAGCCCCCCTTGATGATACCTGCTCTCTCCTCTGGGCCTCCTCCCCAGTGGCCCACGTCATTCCCACCCCTGGATCCCTTCTTGCCACCATCCCCTCACCTCAATAGCCTTTCTCTTCTAGTCCCTCTAATCACATGTGTGTACCGCCACCAGGTGGCATGTCCCACAAACTGGCCGCCCCCCTTGAGGTCTCTCCTGGACGTCCAGGTTCACCTTCCCTCCTGGGCTCGCCTGTCTCTGTCTCAGAGTCCCGCTGCCTTCTCGAGCTCTGCCAGCCTCACTGAAGCACAGGGTCTCAGCCAGTAGGTTGAGGGAGCCTGAACCTCTCTGCGTCTTTTCCTGGCAAGTCCTGCCACGCATTCCTTCATGGCCTCCGCGATCAGAGGTTCAGCTTGCCAGCCGAGATCCAGCCTGGCCCTTCTTAGTCCCCACGCCACATAGCTGCTGAGTAGGTGCATGTCCCGGACCCCAGCTCATCCTGACCACAGAACTTATTCCCCAGGCCTGGCCCTCCTGCCACCCTCTCTTGGTAAGTGGCATCACATTGCCTGCAGGACAAAGTACATGCTTGTTCGTTGGGCCACTTTACCGGGTCTCCAGCTGCCTCCCTCTGGGCAGCCTGTGGTCCAGCTACACCGCCCAGCTGCAGTTTCCACAGTGTGTCCACATGTGAGCCGCTCGTCTTTCCTCACCCCAGCTGACCCCCTCTGCCTCAGTGTCTTCATCCTTGAAGAGTTATAATTTGTACCTCATGGAATTGTTGTGAGCTATAAAGTTAATAAATGGCAAGCACTTAGCACAGGGCCCGGCATGTAGTACAGGCTCAGTGTGTGATGATGAGCCGTGTCCTGAGTGGGTGCAGCCCTCAGGACCTGGTGCCAGCCCAGCAGTGGCCACCGTCCGCATGCTGGCAGCATCCTGTCTGAAGCCACCGATCTGTTTCCAGGCCAGTCTCTGTGGTGGGCTGGGGACCCTGTGAGGGTCCTTGACGTAATGCCAGCGTCTATCTTAGTACTTGGCACCAAGGGTGGGTTGGTTTGGTGAATTAACTCATAAGTTAACCAAGTATTAACAATGGTTAAGAACACTTGGGCTCTGCATTACCAGTTGCTCGTGTGACCCTGTGCAAGTTAATTAACCTCTCACCTTCAGTTTTCTCATCTGAACAGTGGGAATGGTAATGCTAGAATGTACCTCCTAGCATTGCGAAAATAAATTATTCTTTATTATTTCTAATAATAAAAGCTGATAACCTTGATTAACTTACTCAGTGATCAGCTTCGGTAGGTAACTGTGGATGGTAGCTGTTGTCAGTGGTGGTCCATGCGGCTGTGGTTGGTTAAAGGTGAAGTTACAAGGACATCACAAATGAGAGCGCTAACCATGGCAGATAAACTACAGCCCTGTGTCCGCTGATACCTTCAGGACCTGCACGGGCAGTTAGAGGCCTCACTGATGGTAATGAACTCCATTGACAGAGTAGACGCTGGGTTGTACAAGGTGTGAGACTTTTCCAATAATATCTCTTTAATTGAAAAAAATCTGTTTTCCCAATATTCATACTAGCTGTGAAAGAGCGTCCACGGATATGTGTTTCCTTGACAAAGTCTCTTTTATCTAAATTCTGGATTTTTTTTTGAATAAATGTGGGTTTGGCTTGTTGTTTTACCTTGTCCAAGCTTGTGAGGGATGTCACTGCTGTATATGGGGTGACAGAATGGAGGCTGACCCTCAAAAACAAGGGGACAATTTTTTACAGGGAGAAAAGTAGTCCTGAGAGGAACTGCTGGGAGTGGTCAAGTTGATTTGACAGAGGAGTCAGTTCCGTCCATCCTCGGCTCTTAGGCCGTGAAGGAAGGGCTGGACGTTCCCAGGGATCCTCCTCCTCTCAGCAGGAGTGCTTTGTGGGAGAGCCCGCTGGCCTGCACTCAGACCCGGCCAGTCAGGAACTGCTGCAGCAGTCAGGCCTCCAGTTTGCAAGACACCCCGACTGAGCCTCATCCAGGCTCTGAGGAGTCCGTAGGAGCGAGGCTCGGGCAGGAGCTGGCACTGGCCCCTTCTCTGGAGGCCAAGCCAGTGTGGGCTGCCCATGGCGGACTTTTTATGTTGTGAAGCAGGCTCCAGCTCTGCCCATCCCTGGATGGGGTGGCTGTCCTATTTCAGGAGTTCCAAAACATACACTGAACCCACCAGTCTGCAGGGTTCCCATGACCCCATTGATCCAAGCACAGGGCCAGGGACCACGTGGACAGCGTCTGCTCCTGGCACCGTCTTCCCGTTGAGCCTTCATGGTGTCCTTCATCTTGTTTCTGTTCTTTCTTTCTAGCTAGTGGGTCGCCCAGTGAGCTCTTAGCCTGTGGCTTTCTCCATGCCCAGGACTTAACCTTCTCACCTCATACAAATATGGAAGCCGTAAATTGTCGTCCTCTGTCCCTTCAGGGGGACTTGTGCCAGTGCTCCATCTCAGAGTAGGTGGTGAAATGAATGGTGGCAGGTTGCACATGTCAGTGGGTTGGCCGAGGCAGACTCACCAGCCTGCTGGCGGGCGTCCTTGCCTCTCCCGGCCACTCTCTGCTGGAGCTTTGCGTGTTCACGAAGCAGTCCTGGAAAGCCTGTTTGCTCTGCGTTTAGTGGGGTGGCTGTTAGACTAGTACTCAGCAAAAACTGGCTTCAAGTATCAGTGTGGGTGTGAGGGGGGAGGCTGGATGAGGCTTCCCAAGCAGAAGGAAATTTCTTTTTCTTCCAAGATCAGAGGAAGGACAGGGAAGTGGGGTGGAAGAAGCACCATTCTCATGGACACAGCACAGACCAGGAAGACACTCGCACTTGGGGGGAGATCCTTGCTGATCTGTTCAGCCCCAGCACGATCTGGGAAACCCAGGAGGGCCACCCAAAGCTGCTCTACATCTGGCACCTATGTCCTCCCACTTGGGCCAGAACCCATAGGAAGCCAGAGGCCTGTGGGGTGTGTGGCCAGACCAGCGGCCAGCCTAGTGGCTCCTGGCCCTTCCTCTCCCCTCCTGACCCTGCTCTTCACCCCAGCCTGGGTGAAGTTGGCACAACACTGGGTGTGACTGCTAATAGGGAGCCCAGGAGTGTTCTGAGGAGGGGACAGGGCTAGGGCTTAGGCTCCTTTGAGCATAAACTCTGGACAAATCCCTGGGAGGCAGAGAAGGGTGATTGCGGGGAGGGGGGGGAGCAGTCTGAGAAATGATGAGGGTTGTACTTTGCAGGAGAGTAAGGGGGAGAGTGAGGATTTTAGCAGTATCTAGTACTCTAGTATTAGAGTACACAGTGCTGTTTAACCTGTGCCTGAATGCTGCTGTGTCATTTTTTTTTTTTTTTTTTGGTAAAGCCACCTGCTACACCCTTGAGGCTGACCAAATCTTTGGCCTTGTAAATATTTGCTTGTGCTCAGAGCTCACCAGCAACAGCCCGGGAGAGCTGGAGTGTATGGCAGCCCAGGGCTGGAGTCTGCAGAAGAGGCTACAAGGCCTGTGACACTGTAGCCTGGAGTTTGACATGCACCCTGAGTTTTTAAAATCTTTTCCTGGTGAGGATGCGAGTCAGTTTGCCTTTGGTGTCTGTGGTTGGTGAGGTGGTGAAGAAGGGCACACATTCGACGTTTTTCCCAGAACAATTCTGGGTAGTCACTGAACTCTAAATTTTATCCAAAGCCAACACTTCCTCCCCGTGAGTGTGCTGCTGGCTGTAGGAAGCCGACTGTGGACAGATGAGGATAATAGTTTGAGTGAATTAGCAAGTCTGTAGACAAGGGCCCATCAGCAGCATGACAAATTTAGGATCTTTAAAGACATCTGGTCAGCGATGCCGGAGCTCGTGATTGAGTGATTAATAATGGAAAACCCTTAGTTGAGTGTTTCCATGTCCCTCACCCACTTCCCCAGCCAGGGCTGGCGTCTGCTCGGCCTGCCAGAGACGTTTCCAGATGAACAGTGAGGCATTTAGTCTTGTCTTTGACTTCTGCTTGTGAGTTTTAAGATTTCAGTTTTTCTTCTTACTCAATTTATCTGTATATTGTCAAAGTGGCAGTGGGGAGGGGGCCTCCTAGTTCCCACCCACACCGGACACAGTGCCAGTGACCTTCAGAGGCTTGCTCAGGCCCGCTGCTAGCCAGAGCCTGCACCCCAGGCTGACCCTGGATAGGCATGCCACTCATGCTTCACTTTGGGAGGCTGTCCTCAGGGACACCCAGCAGCGGAGTAGGCTGAAGTCGGCTGTCGTCCCTGCTGCTCTCCAGCCCCCAGTCCTCAGGTCCGTCTCTAATGCTGTGGTGGGTTTTTCTGCAGGCTGAGGCAGCTGGATACGCACAGCCAGGCCACAGCCGAGCAGCTGGTGCAGCTCCTCAACAAACAGAACCAGCTTCTCCTGGAAAGACAGAGCCTGTCAGAAGAGGTGGATCATCTGCGAAGCCAGGTACCATGCAAAACCCAGTGCGAGGGCAGGCGCGGCCCTCTGCACATGGGGCTTTCTACAGGCTGAAATGCAAGCCACGGAGTGCTGGGCCCCCTGCAGCTCAGGAGCGAGGGCGGCAGTGGTCAGGGCAGGCCAGTTAGCAGAGAGCGGCTTTCAGCTTCCTTGGAAGGATTCATATAGTTTGAATTTGTTGAGGAAAGAGATGTTTCCAATTAGGGAAGTCGTCGTGAATGGAATGCAGGAGTCTGGTCTTAAATTAGCTGACAGTGCTTGACATCGTGGTCTCTAGTCTGCAGTCAGGAAAACTGAGGCTTAAACAAATGTATTCAGCTAGCAAGGAGGGACCCCACAAATGGAGCCTAAGTCTGACTCTGCAGCCCAGGCTCCCTCAGGTTAGATCTGGGGCCAGCAGCAGGGATGATGGAGGAAGAAAGGGTACAGGTGAGTGTGAAGTATGGGAGGAACCTTTTTTTTTTTTTATTAATTGCTTCTCTTCCTGTCAAAGGCTGTGCTTTTTGCCCCATCAAGCAATTTGTTAGGATAATGAGGTGGTCCGTGGCTGGCCGTGGCCTCTGCCTTTAATTAGGTTTGCACCCAGGTGCTCGGTGAGTGCCCGGGGGACTTCACGCCATAAGTGCTTGAAATGATTAATAGGAAAAATGCATCTGGAAATGAAAACGAAGAGGAATTGTCTGACGTTCCCCTTTCAGAAGGATCCTGTGCTGAAGGGTCATCAAGGAGCCTGTAAATACTTTTTCCACTCAGCCCACCAAATGCCTCTGCAAAGCATTCTTTTATTATTATTATTATTTAAAACAAATCATAACTGTGGACTGTCACTGAGCTAAGGCTGGAGATGGAAATCTGCCTCTCCTTCTTCCCGTGTTTCCGAGACAGCACACGGGGAAGGCAGGGAGCACTGGCTGAAGTCTGAGCCACATGCCACATGGCCACCATTATCTGGGATGCCAGGGCCTCACCCCACATCCCAAGGCAGTGTGTCTGGGAGCAGGCCCCAGGAACTGCATTTCAATGAGCCATGAGGTGGTTCTGGAGGATACAAAAGTTTAAGAACCTCCTGAGTGTCTGGGGCCAGAAAAGGAAAGATTCCCTACTGTGTCACTGTAGTGAAGCCTTGGACGAGTCACTTCATTCTCTTCTGAGCCTCGGTTTTCCCATCTGCACAGTGGGCATATGGCCACCTAAGTCAAAGGGATGCTGGAAACACTAATGAGTGCAGCTGCGGGGGCTCCGTGGCTCTCAGGCCCGTCGTAGCCTGAAGAAATGTCAGGGCTTGCTCTTCCGTTCTCCCTTCATCTTGAGTGGTCCTGAAGCATCGGGAAGGCAGAGGCCTTGTTGAGCCAGCTGTGACAGGACCAGCTTCACTCCCTCTGCTCTGCCTCTCAGATGATGAGTCCTTCATTCTCCACCCGCCCCAGGCCTGAGCCCAGCTGTGCAGAGAGGCCCCAAGAGCTACCAGCTTTAGGCTGCCAGGTCTTGTGTAGGTGACTAGGCTCCTGCCACATATGACTTCATGGCATGAATGAATCTTTTTGGTCTAAGCCCAAGAGCTCTTTCAGAAGTCCAGTTGTGGACAGTCTTCTATAGAAGCACAGTGCACACGGCACTCTCCTCTCAGTTCTGAACTGGATCTTTATAATGTGGGCTTTGCCTTTTAACTCCCCATCTGCCTCCTCTACCGCACACTCAGATCCTAACATGGACCATCGATGCTTAGAAGCCTCTTCCAGGCCTTTAAAACTCTGGTAATTGCCAAATGAATTGCAAAATTTTCACAAAATGCATTAAAAAGCCCCAAACCTCAAAAAATCCTCAGAAAACCTAGCAGGGCTTTCTTCCCTTGCCTGAAGCAATAGAAATGATTTGCCCAACCTGTGCTATCTGGTGCTGGCCCATCTGGCTTATCTCGAAAGGGGCCTTTCAGATTGGGATATTACACTTGGAGTTATTTTGATATGAACATGACAAAAGAATTTGGTAGAGGAAATGTTGGCTTTTAGGAGCAAGTGCTAGTGGTCACAGGGAGGCAGGGGTTAGTTCTGCAAGCTCCCTGCTGAGTATCTAAACCCAGAGCCAGCTCACTGTTCCTGAGTTGTTGTGTTAGTCTCTAGGTAGAGGCTCCCAGTGGACTTGGACTTTTGCGGGGCATTTTTCCCATGGAATAAACTTGACCACTGAGTGAGGCGGTTTCATCTGACCCTTGGAGGTAAAGCTGCTTTTGACCCTGAGCAGTTATTTCAAAGGATGCTACCTCCTAAGCATCACAGAGTGATTAACCACCCGCTCTGCTTTCCTGGATAGCCCTCTGGGCCCAGCTCATGGGCACCAGACAGTGAGAGCTGCCTTCATCTCCAGTTTAAGGACGGTTTAGCTAAGGCTTCCATTTTTCTCAGCCTAGATGAATGAAGCATAACTTAACTGGGCATGTCAAACTCTAAAAATCTCAGTCCACTTAATACCCAAAAGAGAATGGATATTTTCTGGTCCTGGCAGCTGCTCTGAATCTGAGTCACATCCATCCCTTCAATTTACTCCCTTGTCCTGAACCCTGCTGCTCTGAAGCAGGTGACAGATGACGGGGCGCACGGTTGGCCTGTCGTCTCTGACAGGAAATGTCTAGCCCGTTCAGAAAGCTTTTTTCTAAACTGTTTCTGCTTAAATTCTGAAATACATCCATGTCTGACGGAGGGAGCTGATCATCACAGAACTGTGCCCCAGAGTCAGTGCCTCCACCCCGAGGATCCCGTCCTCCCTTCCGTGGCACAGGGGGCCCCGAGCCCAGGCTTCAGGTGCCGACTGCGGAACCCCAGGGTTTCTTCCTGGCTGTGTTCAGTTTAGGACTCACTAAAAACGATGGCTTTGTCTGTCTCCTGCCTTACTCCGGGGAAAAATACTTCCAGAAAATGGCTTTGTAAATGTCATGACATGGCCATGCTGGTCCTTGTGGAAGCGGAGACAGTGATGCACCAGCCCAGCTGTGGCCAAACACAACCCCCTCTGTTCTCTCCTCGGGACTATGAGTCTTCACACAGGCATCATCCATGCCTTCCATCTGAGGGCTGGATCAGGCAGTGGGGTTCTGCCTCTCCTGGAGATGCAGGCCTTGGCTGGAGGAGGCTGAGACCACATGGTGGTGGCATGGGGTGGTATCCAGGGTGAGGGACATGGGTCCCAGGGGAGTCTGGGCAAGGCCTGGCAGCTTGGAGCATGTAGGGGGGAGGGAACCCAGAGATGTCAGAGGCTCTAACATCTGGCCAGGAAGGGTGGAGCCAGCCCGTGAGGAAATAGGAGTTTTGTCTTGGGGAGAATGGCATGTGGGAGAGGGGAAAGTAGAAGTTAGCTGTCCTTATAGAGGATTACCTTAACTATCACGATGATTTCATGTGTCTATTTACTTATTTGCTAATGAATATGGTTTCGACTGACTTGCATTTTCTGTTAGCCAGAGTCCTAAACAAGCTGTTGTTTCTGTACTCGGCATTCAGTCTGGAGAGTGATTCCCTTTTAGTCCCTTCATATGAATCACTTACAGTTTAGAAAACAGAGTCTGAAACTGACTTGTCAGTGGTTAATCAGTTGGCCCTATGACTTTTAAGCATTCTTGGCAGTGAATTTACTTTCTAATTTGATTTAAACTTGTGCATGGATCCAGCAGCCATATGTGATTATATTCAAGATCATCGACATTATCTCATTACACCAAAGGACTCATAGGAGAGAGCTGAAAACAAGCTTGGGAGGCAGTGACGCGGATGAGGATGCAGGGAGGAGAGGCCTGTTGTGACCAGAAGCAAAGGGAGGGGAGGCCTTAGAAATGCAGCAGCCGAATGGGGGCAGGTGGGCTCTGCCCGCTGAGGAGGGAGCCTCTGGTTGGTGGAGAGCACTGAGTGGGGACTGGGAGGTGGTCACCCAGTTTGCTGTGGGCCTTCCTAGAGCCCCGGGGGCTTCCCCAGCTGCTTTAGGAGCTTCTACGGAGTTAGCTACCTGTAGGACAGATGGTGCTTGAATAGAACAGCAAATACACTGAATAAAATAAATTAAAAAGCCTCCTCCGGAACCAAGATTTTTTGGAAAGAATTCTAAATAGACGAAAACAAACAATTTGATTTCAACCAAATTGTTGTTTTTTTGTTTTTATCCTGATTTTCACCCGAATTGTCAGTCTCAAAAATAAACACTGATACATTCCCAGAAAATATTTTTCAAATAAAAACTGACTCTGTTAAAGTTTGCCCTGATTCTTTCAAAACTGTGTACAAGACACTGTCAACCAAAGTGACTTGCATATTTTTTTAAATAAACTTGAACATATGCAGCTAAAATGTCATTAACTCCCTGCTGCCTGAGTGTTTTCAAGGAATGACATAAGACCCCGAGTGCTGCGTTTCTAACAGAAGCATCTCACGACCCGCAGAGAAACTTCCCCAAGCACCTCCAGTAGCATGCCGTTTAACTTGGTTTTGTAGCTGAGCTCTCTGCGCACAATTAATATTGCAAAGCACACAGAGCTTCGTTTAAGCCAGATTTGCTCCTCCGTGAACAGTTCGATCTGTCCAAACGTGAATACTTTCAGACTCAGAGTCATGGAAGAAAAATAAATTGAATTTTCTATTGCTTCAATACATTTGCTCTACTTATTGCTTCCTGAGTCAGACATTACATTTTGCAATATAAATTCACAATCAAGATTTTAAAGGGAGCTAAATATTTTAATCCAATTAGACAAGTGAACAAAACACTGAATATTACATGTAGTGTAGATAAGTGGTTCTTGCCTTTAAAAGACTGTAATTCCGTCACATTACAACCCCAAATGTCAATGTTGTCTTTATTTTTAACGCTTTCAAACATGAGGCAGCCAGAGGCTCCACTCTCTGCTGTTGGTGACACTGTCTGTCCTTTGGAAATTCTTAAAATCTATTTACCATGGAAACATGGTTCATATAAAACACAGACCTGCCCATGTGCAGAGAAGTTTTCTCGTGACTTAGAGGACTCAGAAGGCTGGAAGATTACAAACCCGGATCCCACACGTTGCAGCAGGAACACTGTGTTTTGAGATGCACACACCAGACCTTCCACCCCAGCCCTGCCCATGGGGGCACAGGAGCCCCAGGCCACCCAAGGCGGTACTCTCCAGGAAGCCCTAACTTCTGCTGTGTTGCCTTGCGTCCCATTTTCCGCTGCTTTCTCTGGTTCTGTTCCTGTCTTGGAGCCCTGGGGCAGCAAAGTTAGGCCCCATGCACAAGGGGACCAGGGCTTTGAGCTTTCCTGTAGGACTGGCATGGTCAGAGGCCCAGCAGGCAGCTATGAGAGAGGAATGGCTGCGGTGACTCTGCCCCGTGCTCCTGCCCCACGTGGCAGCCGCCAGCAGCTGACTCTCAGAAGGTGCTGCCCACTGGGAGGGCCAGGGCTGCTGTGGGGCTCTGCAGATGAGCACCGCCTTGCACCAGGTGGGCATCATGCTCCAAGGCACCCCCTCCTCCAGTTCAAGTGGCTGGCTTGTTCCAAATCTGACTTATTTCCACAAAAGACAAACCAGCCACTCGGTGCCCTTCCACAAATCTGGCCAGAACAGGCAGGAGAGCCACACGTGAGAAAGGCCAGGTTTTGAGGTCAGATTGCCTGGGTTCAAATCTAGCTCTGTGCCACTTCAGATATATTTTTTAGTTACTATTATCACTTGATTTCTGGCTTAAACAAAAAAAAAACAAAAAAACACAGAACTAGCTTCCCTTTCAACAGGAGCTCTCAAATTCCACAGAGCCCAGCACAGATGGTTATGAAACCAACAGGATCAGTGCTGATACCATTGTAGACTTGAAAGGGCCATTTGAGACAATTTAATGTCTATTTTGTACAGATAGGAAAATAAGGCCTGGAGAAAGAATGAAGTGAATAGAATTGGGAACTGAATGAGCTGGAGCACAGGCTGGGGGGGACCGGGACAGGGGTCCTCAGGGGTGAGGGGGGAGTGGCTGGACCCCAGCTCCCAGAACACAGGCAGAGGCAGCTCCAAGAGGAGGGTGGCTGCCGGAGCTCTGTCAACTCCGGGCAAGCTCTGAAATGCCCCAGATGGAGGCAGGGAGGATCTGTCCTCCTGAGTTGCAAATAGATGCTTTATTGCCAGAGCCACAAGGAATAGAACCATTTGTTGACCCGGCCACACAGTGCACATGGGCAAGGTAGGGAGTGGAGAGGAAGGGGGTGCTGCCTTTAGAAAGGTGGCTGAGATGCTGGGGTGGAGACACATGCAAGGACGAACAGACGGAAACCCAGGGCAGACCGGAGGCCTGGAGCACAGAGGTCTCCCCTGAGCAGAGAGGCAAGGTGGTGCCACCCTCTCCTGAGCTTCTGGCTGGCTTAGGAACAAAGCAGCAGAAAGGGTGGCTGGACCCCACAGCCTGGTGGCTTGGAGAACAATCCAGGTCAGCCAGAGCAACTCACTTTTAACCCTCAAAATTTAAAGTCAAACTTCAGAGATAAGTTAGGTACAAAAGTCAGGGTTTGCGAAGAGAAGGGTCTGTGAGGACTTAAAATGAGAACAAAAATGGGTTAACAATAGTTGGGCTTGTAGGTGGGAGCACTTCTCTCTGTGGACAGGGTAGCCGTGGCCCAGCAGCCACCCTGTTGGCCCTCTTCTAATCTGGAGGGTGGCCAGATGTAACTGCAGATGTGGTCCCACCGCCCAGGAAGCCCACACCCCACTGGCGTCTGCACGCTTACCTCTTCTGACAGCGAGACCATGGCCACTGTGGTGTGGACCATGGGAAGGTCTTTCTGGAGAGAAGCATCACTGATCATCCCTGTGAAGTGATGGCAGATAAGCCCGCTCTGGGCAGGAGCTGAACTTCTGTGTCCCTGGATGTGCTCTAGGATAGAGAGGGGGAAGCACTAGGAAGGGTGTGTCACTAGAGTCAGCAACACAGCAGTGATGTCACAGGGTGAACTAGTCACTCCATTAAAGACCTCCTGAATGCTTATCCTGAGTGGGGCGCAGTTGTAGGCACTGGGGACAGCAGCAAACAGTGAGTACTAGAAAGCCAGGATGAATGTGGGACTTCTCACCTGCCCCAGATAAACTATAAAACCAGCTGGACAGGGACAGCCCACGTGCCTCAGGGAGAGAAATTCAGGTTGTTGACTTCCATTCCTGCTGAGGACCTCACATCTGTGTCACCTCTGTGTGGGCCCGCGGGAGTAGGTGGTTGCCGGTTTCAGCAGGGCAGTCTGAGTGCCAGCAGGGAATGGCTCAAATGATTAATTACTAGATGGCCTTGGAGCCCACAGGCACTACAGAACCTCATTATGAGACATGTCAGTTTCCTGGAGCTTGGCTTAAAAAATAGTCAACACGTTTCCACTTCGGGTCTCTTTACCACTATTTTGTATTGTGTATGGATGGGTGTCTTTTTATCCAAAGTGCAGTTAAATTTTTCTTTTGAAACGTGCCTGTTGAAGTTTTGCTTATTCTTGCATTCAAAATCACCTTAGAATTGCTGAGCTTAGGACGCTAGTCACTGTCTCAGAGCGTGCAGGCCCTCAGGCTGCTGGCCTGAGAGGGCCAACACATGAGGCAGGGAGGGACGGTCATTCAAACCAGTCACTTGGCACATTGTGCCGGGCAGGTCAGTTAGGACTGGAAGGCAGGTCAGAGCCTGGTGGCAACTGGTGTTTGACAGTCACATTGAGTTGGTGGCAGCCTCCGGGCTGGGGGTATTCCACTGAGGACAGAAGGAAGCCCCTGCTGCCAGGGTAGGGCTCCAGGGGTGCAAGTGGACTCCCCGGCCACCCACCTGCAATCAGTGTGAGGCCGGGCTGTGCACATGGCCCTGCCGAAACCACTCTACTCCCAGAACATTACAGGTCATCAGTGTCTTGCACACTGGGAAATCTACTTGAAATGTAAATGTTACCTTTTCTTGCTTTTTAAAAAAAGGCAACAGGTTGCCTTTGGTGTATTTTTTCTTTTTCTCTTGTATGAATTCTGGTTTCACTCATTGTCTGGTCTTGGAAATCCCTAGCGAGTAATAAGTCTTAAATTGGGTCGACAGGAGCTCCCTTGGAGCTAGCTAAGCAGCACCAGGTTCTGATTTATCTGCTGAAGTGAAAACTGGGACTCGGCAAATAATAGCTTGGCTCTTTGTGTTTACACTCCCAGAGGGCAGGGACTGTCCCTGGAGCGCATCCTCGTACTCAAGGCTTTTCTGTGGAACGACACTACTAACATTACTTCCCTAACTTGGAGTTCTCCCCTCAACTTCTGACAACTAAGAAAGAGATCACTGCACCCCAAATCTCCTCTCTCGGCACGTGAGAGGTTTCCAGGGAAAATGCCTTTACTTGTGTTACAGTCAATTGCAGCTGAAGTTTGTAGGTTTCCGCTTGCATTGTTTCATCAGGAATTTCTTAGGGGCACTTGGCCTAATACCATTTTTGGTCTAGATTTTTCTACCATAAGGTCATTTGCGTTTTGTGTAAGGAGATTCTGGTACAAATCCCCTTTTCCTGGACAGGGGAGAGAGAGGTGGCTCTCCAGCCGTGTCCTAACATCAGACTTGAGGATCAGACTATCCTCATTCTGAGGGCACACAGATGTCTGAATATGGGTTGCTTTCAAATTTAAAACATTCAAACAAATAGCCTTATATTCACTGTGACAAGGGCTTTGATGTCTGGTCAGGGTGAGCAAAGCTTCTCCTAGAATGGGTTACATGTAATTTCTACACCTGTGGCAAAAGGAACTTTTTGTTTTCAAAAATTTAGCCATAAAAGGTGACTTAAGGAGCAAATGAAAAGAAAAATCACATTGAAGAACATGATCTATTTAAACTTACTTTTTTATTATCATTTTTTCCAGTTACCCAGCATGCCACAATCTGATTGCTGACCTGGATGGAACAGAGTGAAATAAACGATTTACAAAGATATTTACATTCATCTGGATTATACTTGATATGCCACAATGCACCGCGACCTTCCCCAGGTGACACCGCCTCAGACTGCTGTGGGGCTCGTCCTCATCGTCACATCTGCGTCCCAGCCCCAAGGATGGGCTGGAGCTGAAGTCTAATGCTAGATGAGGAGAGCTCCTGGTATAATGTTTGCAGAAATGGCTTGAAGTTATGTTTCTAAATCTGCTCATTTGTATGGTAGGTGGTACATATGAATTCCAATAAATGAAGTTTTTAAAGACTTGAGATTAATGTTTCCTTTTTACCTTGTAGTGATGAACAGAACACACTGAAAAGGCACATATTTTAACTAGGCCAAAGTGTATTAGGACGACGTTTTCCTGCCAGTCATTTTTCCTTTCTCTTTTCATGAGCTATGGAGCATCCTGCAGCTTGATCAGCCTTTAATCAACACCCTGGAAGACTCCATTGTTATTTAGCATCCTACCAATTTGTGCACCATCAGGAGACACCAGGAAGCACTATGCACTATTCTTTCCATTCTGTTAACAACAAAAACAGACAAAAAAGCATCTTTGGCTTAGTGGTGTCAGATTTTTTCTTCATTATGTAGTATTTGAGAGGAGCCTAAAAACATACTTAGTGAAATTAGAAAATTTACTTAAGAGTATATCAAATATCTGTACACAGATCGTTATTTTAGTCTAAAATAGTATTTCTACTATACACAGTTAAGCCCTCAAATGCTTAAAGTAATAAAAATGGACACTGATAGTTTCGTGTCGTGTTGGAGGATGACAATGAACACTAAAGGCAAGGCTGCTGTTGGGGCGAGTCCCCTGGCCAGGGATCCATCACCATCATCTCAGCACACAGAGGATGTTACCACGCGTTCAGCCTGCCACTCAGCGTCGATGTGGATTAGGCTTTGGAGGCGGTGACATGATAAACAAGAGACCATTCAAGCCTCTTGAGCATGTGAGCATGTAAAAGGTTCAAGCCTGAAATAGAACTTCTACTCAGATTCAGAAGTTTTTGATTTCATCAAATGTGCTAGACATAAAGGCTGTCACATACGATTTTAATTGTCCTGTTTTAGGTATACTGCGAATAAGTTATACAGTATTCTAAAAATAGCACCGTTAAAGAATTATAGAGGTCACTTTATTTCAGCCTCCTGGATCTGTCAAGCCCAGTGGTTTTGAGAGAAGAGCATGTGTAAGAATGCCCTCAAATCTGGCCGTGTGACACACAGGTACACACTGGACTAACTCTAGTCCCAAAAGCCATTCCTCTGTCTGGCTTAGTCACAGGAGCAAAACCAAGTCTCTACAATAGTAGCTTTATGAGGTAAAATCTGAAGAAGGCCCATCCAGAATGATTCCACATCAGTCAGACTGCAGTCCAGCCATCCCACTATTCCCCCATCTACGTTTAACCTGCCAGGAAGTGTTAAAGACATACTCCAGGAGAAGGAGCGTCCAGAGCAGTGCGTGGCCAGGAAGACCCTGAAGACGAGCTATGCTCACTCAGAACTGTGGTCCAAGCCCTCTGCTGTAAAGATGGTTAGGTCTGAATGATCCTCCAGGTCTGAGCCCTACTCCGTCCCTGGCTTCACAGTAGATCTGTCCTAAACCCAGCGCTGAGAGGTCCGCGCCCCCCTTTGGAAGGAGCCCTTCATCAGAGTTTGTAGAACTGCACTATTGCCATAAAAATAATCCTGCGTGTGTGTTTTGAGCTATAAGGAGTTTACATATTTTCCTATCACATTTTATACAGGATAGATTAATGCCATGTGGGGCTATTAAAAATTTTTTTCAGAAAAGAGTATTTAATTTTCTGAGATTACAGAACCACATCCAACAACAACAAACAGAGAAGTAGCAGATTGACATAGTGCTTTATTTAAGCTGTCTGTACGAAGGAAAATAATGTGCATCCCTATCATATACGTGTAAAAATACTAAGGATGTACAGTGTACAAAAACAGTTTCTTGTAGTTATTTCACATCCTTGTGGGTCATTTACTTAAGGAAATAAAACAGGTTTAGTATGACCAACAGTAATAGTAATACAGTTTCTTGGGTTCGTATCTGCATCTGCTTAAAGTCCTTAACCAGATGACTAGATCTTGCATGGATCTAATGAAAGAACTAGCAAGGTCGAGAAATGTCACAAACTATAAAGCTACAGGGAGGTAATTCAATTACCACTTTAGAGGTTTTCTTTTTATTTAAATAAATACTTTACATTTCATGCTTGCCTGTAATGCACTACCAGGAGCAAGATAAGGAAATTCTACTGTAGACAGTACAAACAGTAGCAGCAAAGTGTGTACATTGAGGTGTAATATAGAGACCCTGCAGTTAGTAAGGAAGGCCCTTACTTTGTACTCTAGGAGAAGCAAGTGGCCCCTGCAAGAACAGTCAGCTTTAAGAAGCTGGAAATCAGGTGTGGGAATGGAAAACAATACTGGAATAATGCTATGTGGTTAGTGGAGAAAGCAAAGCTTAGAGCGACCCTGCCAACAAGCCAAGCAGAAAAGGCCAGTTTCTTCCAAGATGGCTGCAACAGGACAAGAGTTCAACCTTCGTGACAGAACCCGCTGGAGTCCGCAGGCCTGAACTGCACTCTCACAGAACGATTCCAGCTTTCAGGCTGTTCCACCCGCCAGAACCCAAACTGCAGCTACGGGCAACACAAGAAGTTTCCGAAATCTCCCTCTCTGTTCCATTGTCCTCCCTGTCAGCTGACAGGTCTGGGAGTGAAAGTAAAGGATGCTCAAAATCGAAGCCAAAGAAACACCTTGTGTGTTCCCAACTGTGTCCCAGAGGGGAGAAGCGACTGAGCCCAGGGCATGGCTGGGGGCTGAGCGCCAGCTGCGAGGAATGGCCAGCCTGGGGCACTGTCAGTGCTGGTCATTAATCTTTAGGAAGTGTCCTTGGCCAAGGTCATGGAAATCACCTTATGATTTGGGGGAAAACAAAACAAAACAACAAAAAGCTACATGCTTAGTGTCCGGCATCACGCTCTCCCTCTAAGGAAATAAGTGTTCTGAACATCAGCCGGTCTCAGCGCTCTTCTGCCTCTCACCTGATTCTTAGATAATGGATGCAAGACAACTTAAAAGACATACCTCCTAGTCTACTTTCTTGTCAAAGTGAAACATTCAACATAATTCCAAGTGGAAAAAAAAAAAAGGTAAGCTATGTGTGTAAGTCAGAATGAACTGGCATTTAACTGTAACTTCCTATTCAGTACTAAGGATGAACTTCACTCAGGTAGAAATATGAAAATTAGGATAAAATCTATGTCTAAGTATGTCTTAGCTGCCTTAGTAAAATGCCCTTTGACCCCCATCAGTCCCAGTGGCCCACCCACCGCCAGCAGTGGTTTCATAGCTATAAATCCACACTTCCAGCGTCAGAGGCTAAGACATCTGCATATGAATGTGATTCATCCTACTGAGAAAGTCACTTGCTCTTCATACGATGCAATCCTAACACTACCCCATGCTGTAGTCTTCCATTTGGGAGCTGTCAGATAGTTTAACTAAAATACATTTCCATGATCACTCCACGGAGTGGGAAGGCCGTCTGCTTGCTGCAAGAACGGCCCCCAGCCCCTTGGATTTCATAGACTGCTTTGGAAAATGTCAGCTCCTAGCACCAAAGGGTTAATCTGAAGATCATCATTAATGAAGGAGAAAAGATGAGGTTTGCATACACGTCCCCTTTCAGTGAGAAATGTTGGAATTTGGGGACATGAATATATACAGAAAAAAGAAAAGCTGGAGGTGTTCTCTTTTTGTTTTTATCCCTGATGGCTTAATTCAGTGGTAAGTGTACCATGATCACAATAAACACACCAGGTTCTTAACCTTCACTGCCTACTTCCCAAATACTCCAGATGTGTTCATCTTGCCAAGTAAAGTTCATCTCTTTTCATCATTCAGGTTTCCATTGTCTTCTTTACATTATGTTGCCAGGCTGTCACGTTTTAATTCTCAAATGAGCAAACATTAACGTCAATTTGTTTCATTAACCCCTTGGCACAGACAGTCGGGGATTTTCTCAATTTGAGCACCAAGGGGTTGAATGATAGCATCTCTTCTCCCAAAGCCAAATTCTAACCAATATAGACCATTTCAGAGCCTCATCGATTTTTTTTTTTTACATAGGAGAAAAAGTGCATGATTCTCATCAGTGTGTACATTCCTTGCACATGGGTCACAAGAAACTGCAGTAAGTCTACATATGTTAAGTTGGAGCTGCATTTGCTAACATGACATACAATTCTCATCACTAAAAAATAAATACTACTGCAATATAAACAAAACCATAAAGGACATTCAGAGTTTTAACATCTGAGTTTGAAAAGCTAATTCACGTAAAACTGAAAGAAAGAAAACAAATAAGGCAAACACCTGTTTACCTTGGTATACAAATTTTGGTGAAAAGCAGGATCATTATACCTGTCTACATTCTTCAGCCATCAGAGGTGATAAATATCAAGACGGAAAAAGGTTTCCAAGCACAGGGGGAAAAATGCTCTCTGGCGCAAATTGTATAGTAAGACGCGTTAAGTGACTTTGACTGTGCATCTGCCTTCACTTCTGGGTTGAACAATGTTCATTTGCCCACGAACGCCTGTGAAGTCTTGACGTCCATGGGTGGTATCGGGCTTCCTCTGCAGTATCCACCATGAATTAAAAATATAGAGAGATATTATCTCAATAGTTGTTCAGTCCTTCTCTCAAATGCTTCTTAATAAATTCCAGCCAAATCTTAGTGCTACACGCCTACTTTATGCTTTGATCTGATATGCTTTACTAAAGCTTTGTATATGCACATCACCACCCTTCCACAATTGCTTATTCTGAACTATAAGCTAAATCTTCTTAGTCTAATTAGTTTTGATTTATCTTCTAGAAAGTTAAAAAATGTACCTAGAATCAGTGTATCTCATTTAGCCTTCACTGTTAGGGAAAAACAGAAACTAAGAGATCAAATGATGCCTATTGGTGCACAAATGAACAGTGGTGGGCTCATGACTTCCAAAGATTGTAAAATTACTTCTTAAAGTTGCTATAATAGTAAGACAGTAGCAGCAACAGCATGAGACCTTAGACTGAGATACAGTTTCATGCAAAACCAAAAAACTGGAGTGTGTTTGCGTCTATGTGTGTTTTCATGTGGGTGAAAGGTGGTGAGGGGGGAAGACCCTTGGCTGGTCTGGGATGTCGGAAGGTGCCCCTGCTATCTGTAAGAGCTAGGACTGGTGGTGATGTCCAGGAATCGTTTTTAGTAACAAATCTAAGATGACAGTGAAGTAGCAGAATGAAAGAGACTTATTCTCGTCCACTTGCAGAGTAGGAAAACTGAGGGAAATGTGGCCGCCTCTCATTGTCCACGCAGTCCATCCCATCCTCCTCATCTGTGGGCAGGAAACAGCCATTTTAATTTTATGCTTATATTTTGCAACATTATCTCTGGTCTGTATCTTCTTAACTCTGAACATAGGGAAGATTAACAGAGGCAACAGCTCCTGTAAACCTGTGTTTATCATTGAAACATACAGTAATACACTTCAGAAATTACCTGATTTTCACAAACACACGGTCTATGAAGAACTACTATACAATCACCTCCAAGACATCAAAATTTCAAGGTTCAAGGAAACTGGGAAAAACACCATTAAAGAAACCAAACTTTTTAATGAAAAGAAATATTCATTAACATTTTATTCCCTTTCATAAAACCACATATACCAAAATTACAGCAATCAGCAAAATCTGCAGCCTCCCGAGTATCTACATAGAATCCATTCTCACTTGTTTTCAAGTGTCTGTATTTTTTGCTTGTAGTGTGATTACAAAACAATGCTTCCTGTGAAATTTCATTCAACATTTAACTTCTAGCTTTACTCAGTGTTCCCAGTTTTCCTACGATAAAACTTTATACCAGAATAAAGAGACTAAGAGAAAGGAAAAGAGGGAAATGCCGCAGCTAAGTGCTGGTTCATCAGGACACAGGCAGGAGGCCGCTCCCAAGGCGCGCCTGCCTTCAGCGTTCCTGCTTTCCTGGATTTAAAAAGTCACAGATGGTCCTGTACCCTCTTGTCCTATCTGTTCTGTGACTGCAGTCCTGCAGGGTCAGGAGACGCTTCCTCACGCGTGGCCACAGGCCCAGGCACACGGCCCACACGTGCTCCCTGTGGTCTGCTCTGGCAGGCACGGTCCAGACCCCACACACAGAGCTCTGCACACAGGGCTCACAGGCTCCTGGGGAGGGAGTCCCTCTAAACCTCTCTACTCTAACTAAGCTCACTTAATCAGGTGCTATTCTGCAATCAAAATGAAGGAGCCTTTCAAATACTCAACTTTTTTTTCTTAAAACAAAAAAAAATGTCATTTCCTCAAATCCATATTGGAAGTATCTGAGCAATCCTTTTAATTCTCCAGCCTCTCCGGGAAGCACAGGGTGTGTGTAATGGAGAGTGCACAGGCCAGATCGCTGCACTGAGGCACTGACCCAACAGAGGAGGATGATTGCTTTGCCTTCATCTGAAGAGTAAGGAGCATTTCTTTTCTTTTTTTACTGTTCTTCTTTACAGTATTTAATTCCTAATGCATAAGAGTTTAAGAAATGGGATCAAGGAACCACTAACCAAGATTTCTGACCTCAAATTTACCACAAAATATCCCTGTTTCAGGCAGGAATAATCTATCAAGAAGCATTTGTGGCTCCCTGGTCCATGAAAGAAACTGAACTGGGGTGTCTCTCCCTCTGCAAACAGACCACTGTCACTACGGTCAGCGTTTCTACAGGCTGCTGCAGTTTAGGTAAATCTCTGACTCCTTATAAAATATTCCTTCCAGTACTTGTACCACGTGACCACGTGCATCTTTTAGATCCAATACCTTTAGCAATTATTGTCTGCCTACACTACAGATGTGAGGAGCTGGGGAATGAAGGCGTACCTGCGGCTGAGCCATGGAGTGTAAAGACTATAGAAAAAGCAACTGAAATCTTAATGTTCAAATCTGACATGTGTCAATCACATTCCAAAGAAACAGTTTTCCCACTAACAGCTTTGTTTTGCTGAGTGTTTCTGCACAGCAAACGTATAGTGAGCCCTGGACAGCAGGCGTCGGAAACCTGGTGTCTGTCCTGCCCCGTCAGTGAGGACAGAAAATGCCCAGCTCCCTGGGCCCTGAGCCTGGCGGGCCCAGCCTGGCAGTGTGGGTGCACCAAGCAGCCAGCAGGGGCAGGCGATGGGCGGCCTTCTGTAGGCTGAGGGGTCCCACTGAGCTTTCACTCTGTCACCGCAGCAACAAACTCGTGGCATTTCTCCATATAAAGAAACCTAAACTTCACAAATAGGCCTGTGAGGGCCCCACACCCTGATATAAAGCTACTGATCTCTCAGACACTCTCATTCACTCTGGCTCCCTTCTGTCGTCGTCAGGCTTAGTGACAGTGAGCCCCAGATACCTGGTTACGGCCTACAAAGGCACTGCCAGTCTGTGCAGGAGCTGCGCTTGGAGGGATCTACAGGAGGTGACAGCTGTCACAGCAGCTGACTCCAAGTCAGAGCCTGCTGCACCCAGTCAGTGTATATAAGTCAGTTCCTGTAAAGGATGTTTATAATATTCAAAGATGATAATAAACATGGAATATGTTTTAAAAAACACATCTGGAAAAAAGAAAACTGAAGGATTAACCTTACAAGCTATATCTAAATCCATAGATCCAAGGAGTATCAGTTGCCTAATCTTCTTAGAGAATTTAACAAATGTAACTATACGGCAGTCAAAAGCTACCACTTCTCAAAGACATTCTCTCTCTCTGTAAGAGGAAGGCAGAGCACTATTAATGAGGGTAACGCAAGACAACACAGTCCAAAATCTGCTCGATTAATTAACACAGTGAGGACAATCTGGCATGTTACTGCAGCTGTTGGTGGAAATGGAACATTTTGCCTTTCTAACTGCTGATTTGTTCGAAAAAATAACTCCATTCTGTTTCATACAAGCAAGGTGGCAAGTGGGAAGACAATTGCTAATGAATGGGGAACTGCTGTGGACTTTGTGAACAAAGCCTCCGTGTGGCGGCAGCGAGGGGGCTGCAGGTTTCTCGCCAGCAGTGCTACCCAAAGCTGCCAGGAGAGAAGATTCTGTTAAATGGAATCACAGTTCAAGGTTTCACTGATTCTCCCTCTACCTATCCCATAAGGGAATCGAGGATAGATCCAGGGACTGCCAAGCTGAAAACACTGCCCTGTCCGCTAAAGGAACCCAGGGGTCACAGCGCCGCCCTGCAGCAGGGAGCCCCAGCCCCGGGCCCGCTGAGCACTGCGCTGAAGGGCAGGAGAGGCCACTGTGGGATAGAGGCGCCTGCAGACCTGCCTCTGCCTGGCCAAGCTCTGCTGAGCTCGGTCACCCCACTTCCAATCAGACATCCTGAATAGGGACAGAAGACATCAAGTGCACCATGCCCCCTCTACCCCCCCAGGCTGGGGTGCACCCTGTCAGACACAGGTGACATTGCAGGGCTCTTATTTCTGTACCATCCAGGGCCCAGGGGAAGGGCAGGGACACACCCCACTTTTGACACCCACAATTGCAGGTATATTCCAGAAACTGTGTTGGAAGTTACTACAATGGCTCCATCTAGACATGGATCCATCCTTTAAGGCACTGAGGTCTTGGGGCTGATGCATGTGCTTTTGTGAACATAGCTGCTGTTGGTGATAAACTGTGACAGGCCAGGAAGAACATTCTCCTACACTGCTGCTGAGTGAAGCTGAGGAACTGGAAACTGCACTGGGTACTTAACACACCCCTAACATGTCAGTTTCGTTTTAGAAGTTCTAGAAATCGAGCAGTAAAATGCACATTAATGACCAGTTCTCATCAAGGACAAGGATGTTTGGGATAAGGTAGGCACAGTGAATTTTGAAGAGATTCTAGTCCTTGACAGCTAAGGCTTTAAAATTCAAGCCAATTACCAAAAAAACCTGATGAGCTGAGGGGGACATCCCTAATTTTCTAATTTACCTTCCTTGTAACCAAATCAATTGTGAAACTCTTGCTGTGATCTTACTGCAAACACTACATTCAGACAACCCTGTCCTCTAGGCCTCCACACATGCCCATGGCGTTTACGGCGCTGAGCCTACTGTCGTCCTCATGGGATGGACCACAGCACCAGGTGACAGACCCATTCATCTGGTGCTAGAAAAAAACTAAAAACAGGGCAATTCAAACCAGTAGAACTCTAGTTGCCTTTCCTAAAGAGATGGCTTCTCAGCCACACAGCAGGTCAAAAACAGGCTCCCTGAGACTACCCAGCCTTGCACTGGACACAGGGCCTGCCATGTTCCAGGGGACTAAGTGGTAGAGCAGATTCCTCAAGTCTCAGTCCCAGCATTAAGCTTAATCTGCTTCCCAAACTGAGATTTCTGAAGGAAAATATCCACTCATGGCTTTGCATTTACTTGTTTTCGTAACTTCTAAAGTAACTTGTTTGACTGACTGTAAATGCCAAAGGTTCTATTTAAGAAAGGAAACTAGGGCTCATGCCTATAATCCAAGCAGTTTGTGAGGCCAGGAGTTCAACACAGCCTGAGCAGCATAATGAAACCTCATCTCCACAAAAAATAAGAAAAATTAGCTGGACCTTACGTTGACATGGGACACTAAGGCAGGAGGAACCTAGGGACACTAAGGCAGGAGGAGGACCTGAGCCCAGGAGTTTGAGGTTGCTGTGAGCTATGATCACACCACTATACTCCAGGCTGGGTGACAGAGTAAGACCTTGTCTCAAAAAAGAAATAAAGAAAATAAAAAAACTGACTCAAAGATGTGTACAGAGATACATCAGGACCTTCCTATCCCAATGCCCACTGTGGCTATCGAGTGGGGAGACAAACCTGGGCCTCCTCTTGGCCCTGAAACTCCCAGGTCCTTGCCATCCTCTGCTCTTTCATTCACAGTATTCTCAGTATTACTGAGTCCCTACACTAGGCCAGACGTCTAGCTAGACTCAGGGGCTAGCAGAGAATAAGACAAATGAGATCCTTCCTCTCAGAGCTATGTTATGATCTAGTGGCAGAAATAAACAGTAGACAAAGAAACACATTAACCCAAAAAATGCTGGCAAGGAAAGGGGCCGACAGAGAGGAGGAGGAGAGGGGAAAGGGGGGGACAGAGAGGAGGAGGAGGAGAGGGGAAAGGGGGGACAGAGAGGAGGAGGTGAGGGAGAGAGTGTCAGACTATACTGTTCTTTACACTAGGAAATCAAAGAAGGCTCTCTGAGCAAGTGACACTTAAGCTCAGATCTGAAGAATAAGAGCGAGCCTTCCATGCAAATGTCTGGAGAGAAGACCACTCTAGGCAGAGATGAATAAAAGCAGGACCAAAGGCCCCAGGCACTGTGAAGCAGGGGGACAGTGGTGGGACACTGGGAGAGTGGGGCAAGGCATGGAACAGGAAGAGGTGGACGGGGCCTAGGCCAGACAGCGCTGGGCAAGCCACTGTGAGTAATTTGGATTTAGAACGTGATGGGAAGCCACGGGAAGCTTTTAAGCAGAGGACTGATGTGGTCTGATTATAATTCAGGTTATAACCAAATGATGGGGATGGTGGGAATTGCCTGTGGACCGATCCAACAACTTGTTGGTGTTATCCAGCAGTCAGACCAATTGTAATGCTACAGGCCATGCTGGGGCCAGAGGTCACGGCTCCTGCCAAGTGCTCTTCTCAGATGGCCTTGAGTGACCTTCTCAGGACTCCATGGGCTTTTAATGCTGTCCTTGACTCTTAGTGACTCTAAAATGCTGGTGGTGGCACAACAGCATAGAAGCCCAGTGCCCCAGCGCAGGTGACACCCTGCGAGTTGCCCACCCCAACACAGTGCGACTTCACAACTCAGCCTGGGCAAGCCAAGCAGGTGAGCCCTGCTCCTGGTTGCTGCTGATGACAACTACAAGATTTGGGCAAGCTCACCTTCTCTCTGGGCTTCAATTTCATCACTTATAAAACGAAATTCTTAACTTCTTGCAGATCTGAAGAGAAAGTGCACATACGCACACATAGTCATGTTTAATTCCAGGGTATCTGCAGTCCCTCTGCTGCAGGCCATGAGCCCCAGATTAAGAATTTTTGTCCTAGAGGATTCCTAGTTTGCCTTTAGACACAACATCTGCTGACTGCACCCACAGCTGGAGCAGCCCTTCACCTCCATCTTCCCTCTCACGGGTCCTCAGTGCACATCAGCACTGTTCACTGGGGGCCTTTTAAAAAGAAGTGAGGAGAGAAGAAAAAATGCAGGAGAGGAAATAAAGGAAAAGGGGAGAAAACTCAGCAGGACAGTCTTGTGTGAACCAGAAGATGTATGTCTCCCACTTTGAGCTATCCCAGTATCACCCCCAAACCCAATCTTATCCTCATTCCTAAACTGATAACCTTTGTCAGCCTGAGAATGGTTCCCAGACCTTAGTTGTTCTTACTTTCATAATTTTGCCAATTCTGGGCTCCTACTTACTTAAAACTTTAAGATTCACTATTAGAGAAGAGTGAGGAAAGGCCAGCCTTTAAAATGGAGTGTAGGAAGTCGCTGCTGAACTTGGTCTTTTCTTTTTTTGAGACAGAGCCTCAGCCTCAAGTTGTTGCCCTGGGTAGTAGAGCACTGTGGCATGACAGCTCACAGCAACCTCCAACTCCTGGGCTTAAGCGATTCTCTTGCCTCCGCCTCCTAAGTAGCTGGGACTACAGGTGCCCCCCCCAACGCCTGACTAATTTTTTGGTTGTAGTTGTCGTTGTTTGGTGGGCCCAGGCTGGATTTGAACCCGCCAGGTTTGATGTATGTGGCTGGTGCCTCAGCCTGAACTTGATCTTAAAAACATCAAATGATTTTTAAAAAGACTGTTTTTCAATAATATTAGAATGTAATCAACTGCCTTCTACACATACTTACACTTTTCAGGTGGTGTTATTGTAATAGTCTGAGCTGTAAATTCTTCATCAAAATACCTGGTATCTGTCTCAGATGTTACTTGAGGTTTAAAAGGAGGTACAAGCTGTAAGAAGAAAAAGAAGTCTGTTAACTGATGGCAATTTAGGACCATTCATTTCCAGGACAACTAGAGAACAAGTAATTAAACGAACAGTTACAAGTCTCCAATGCTGAGTCACTGTGGGGGGATGTGGTTGGTGGCTTTCCAGTCAATAGTCTAAACACAACATCTAAATACTTAGTTGTTTGTATAAAATTTGAGAAATGACATAAAATGGCAAAGGAGATGGACAGAATAGAGCAGGAGGAGGGTATTAAAAGCCTGTCTGTTTTTCTCCTTTTCCCCAACAGCGAGTATAGGTGCAGCAGGCCGCTGCAACAGGAGGCTGGCTCTTCCCAGGGCCTCACTGAAGAGGTTGTTATTACAAATGCAACTTAAGAATACAGCTGTTCTCCAGGTCGTGGGCAGAGTGTGGCCTTTAAACATCCTAAGAACTGTACCTCTGTGGCTGCAAAGAACCCGCTTATTTGAGACAAGCCTTAACACCTGGCCCTGCCCTGGAACAGGGACTTTTGGCAGCCTCTGAAGTTACATGAAAAGTTTGGTCCACAGCTTTTCATCAGACCTTCAAAAGGTACTGAAACCCAAAGGTATCAAGAGTAACTACTCTAGGAGTGATGGAGCTGGGCTGCTGAAGACCATGCTCTGTGATCCTCTGGCCGGGGTTGGGGGGGGGGCGCATGTGCACACACACAGGGACAAGCAGTGCCAGGTCCCAGGGCATGGTGACACGGGACATGCTCTGTGAATACCAGTCAGAACAGAAGAAGCCGCCTTTTTTTTTTTTTTTGAGACAGTCTCATTATGTCTCCCTCAGTAGAGTGCTATGGCATCATAGCTCACAGCAACCTCTAATTGTTGGCCTTAAGCCATTCTCTTGCCTCAGCCTCCCAAGTAACTGGGACTACAAGTGTCCGGCTTTTTTTTTGTTATTGTTGTCATTGTTGTTTAGGAGGTCCTGGCCAGGCTCAATCCTACCAGCCCCAGCGCATGTGGCTGGTACCCTAACCACTATACCATGGGCATTGAGTCAGAAATTAGTATGTTTTATAAAAATTTTACAGAAACACAAATACATAATTGGCTTAAGAGCAATATATTTTCCCATTCTTACTCTCACCAAATTTGTGTTAAATAATAAGGCAAAAATCTTTAAGTCATTCTCTAGACACTGCATTTTTAAATATCGGAGATGAGCAGAGTTAAATCCATGTTGTCAAAATAAAGAACCACATATGAGTTTATGGCGCCTGAGACCAAACATTTTAGATCTCTTTTTATCCTTCTTTCTGCTTGTCCCCACAACACAGCTACTCTGAAGTCTCCATTATTAGCCTGTGCTCTTTTGGTGATGAACCAACTCTAAGTTCCATGTATCAGCTGGGAATGGCATTAAACAACACGGCTCCTCTCTCAGCCTCTTTAATCCGCTACCTGGAACAAGGTCGTCTGCCACTGGTGAGGAGAAGCCTCAGCCTGCTCGCTCGGATCACTGGACATCAGCATGTCACTCCACTGATGGGAACCCCCTCTTCCACTCAGGAGTCAGTCTATTCCCTCCACCAGCATCACACACATGCACACAGGACACAGACTGAAACGGTTTGGGTTCCTTCCTACCAAACTTAGGGGGTAATTCCCCTTCCTACATGGCAGGAGTTGGGAGACTGGAATTCTGGCTGAGATTTTCCTCCTGACTTACTATTCCACAGATATTTACAAAATGGGTCTGCATCTTTCTAATCAAAAGTTAACCACAAGAAATCCTTTTGGCCAAAATGGGCTTCTCTTGGGCACTGGGAGAAGGTTTTGTTTACTTCAGCCCCACCCTTACCATCTGCTTCCAAAAACATAAATCTGCTTTCAAATTAAATCTGTCCTTTAAGATTTAAACAATGGTCATATGCAACTTTAAAAACCTGTAACATATCTTAAAACAAAAGATGGCAGGGGAACGGTCTGCTTCTAAGGTCATCTTACTACCAAAGACTTCTGTGACCTTCCTGCATCAAATGGTTAACCTCCTCACCACTCTCCATCCATCTCACACAGCTTTGTTCTTCTTCAAAAGACTTTTCAACATCTGATACGCAGACACCTACATGTTCATACACACAGCACACAGTATTTGCTTACTGTCAACATCATTATATCTTACCCCAATAAAATACAGGTTCTACAGGGGCAAGGACTTAAAAAAAAGTTTTGTTTTTAAAGAGACAGAGCTTACTTTGTCACCCAGACTGGAGTCCAGTGGGATGATCACAGCTTACTGTAACCTCCAGCTCCTGGATGCAGGTGACTGTCTTGCTTCTGCCGCCCAAGCAGCTGGGGCTACAGGCCTGCACCACCCTGCTCTGCTAACTTTTTAATTTGTATAGAGATGGGGACTCGCGATGTTGCCCAGGCTGGTCTTGAACTCCGGATCTTATATGATTCTCTCCTCTAGACCTCCCAAAGCACTGGGAACACAGACATGAGCCACCATATGTGGACAAAGAACAGCATTACGGAGGCACGATTAACATAAACTTAACTAAAAAAAAGATACACGAACCTGCATACACACACACATGAAGTGTGTACAATTCAGCAAGTTTTAACATACGCACAGCCATGAAACTATTACCACAATAGAGAGCTTTCTTGTGCTCGTGTGTAGTCCTGGCCTCTCCCCCATCCCGTGACAGGCTGTGACTGACATGCTTTCTGCCACGATAGATTTATTTGTGTATTTCAGAATTTAGTGTAAACAGAAGAGTAGAGGACGGACTTCTTGTTTGGCTTCCTTCCCTCAGCATGATAACTCTGACACGCATCCACGTCACTGCATCTATCAATGGTTTATCCATTTTCTTGCTGGTAATATTCCAGTCGACAGACATACCACAGCTTATCCATTTACCAGTCAACGGACACACTGCTTCTAGTTTGTGGCTATTACAAATAAAGCTGCTCTGAGCCCTAATGTTCAAGTCTTTGTATAGACACAAGAACTAATTTTGGACAAACAGCAAGGAGAATGGCTGGGTTAGCTGGCAGGTGTGCATTTGACTTTCCAAGAAACTGCCACACTGTCGTGTCTTCCTTCATCTGGTTTAAAAATTTTCCTATTCCTAATTTACTCTTAGTATTTTGTTTTTGTTTTGTTTACATCAAAAAATGGATGGAGTTTCTTTAATGCTTTTTTCTGCATCTATTACAATAATAATTTATTTCTTTCATAGTCTGTGAATTAAGATGAATGATGGTAACTGGTTTTTGTAAACCAACTTTATATTCCTGGAATAAGCCACACTTGTGTCTATTGTTGAATTTGATTTGCTAATAGTAAGAATTTCTGCAACCTTGTATTCCTAGAATAAGCCCTGCTTGGTAATGATGTGCTATTCTTCTATCTATTGTTGGATCTGATTTGCTAAATTTCTGTTAATAACTTTTGCATGTATGTTCATTATGAAGATTGGTCTGTAGTTTCCTTTTTCTGCAGTATCTCTCTCTTCCTTTGGGAATCAGGTTAATGCTACTCTCATAAATTGAGAAGTACTCTTCATCTTTAATTTTTAGACAAATTTGTATAGAATTGATACTTAAACGTTTGGTAGAATTCATCAGTAAGGCAAACAAGTCTGGAGGCATCTTTGGGAAGATTTTAACTACAAACATCATTTCTTTAGCAGAAGTTTTGTTATCAGATGCATAACTGATTGTTAGTTCCTCTTGATGAAATGACCCTAGTTATCTCCAGTAACATTACTTTGAAATCTATTTTATGTGATGATACAGACAATTCAGGGTTTTGATTAGTATGAGCATGGTATATAATTGCTTGCTCATTTAAATTTGAAGTTGGTTTCTTGTAAGCAGCATACAAGTGGTTCCTACTTTTTACCCAGTTTCTTCTTTTTCTTTGGATACATCTCTCAAAACACTAATGTATCAATTGACACAAGGTAAACTCCCTTTAGAAATGAAAAACTGACATGAAGACTGTGTTAACCAGCTTGATGGAAATGTTTCAATTCAAATTGTATGTGAAAACACCACACTGTACCCCAGAAGTGCATTAATGTACATAGTTACCATTCAATAAAAAAAAAAAAAAAAGATAAACTACCTACAAAGTCAGAAGTACTCACATGTAAATCTTAGGTACTTTTATGTAATTAACTCAGTAAATAGATATAGGGTCACTAACTATAAATTTAACATGCCTTTCTGACAAATGCACTAAACTTGGAATAGCTCTTTAAAAGCTAATCTGTTTTCAGAGTTTTTTTGTTGTTGTTTTGTTTTGTTTTGGGTTTTTTTTTTTTTTTTTTTGTAGAGACAGAGTCTCCCTTTTTCGCCCTCAGTAGAGTGCAGTGGAGTCATAGCTCACAGCAACCTCCAACTCCTGGGCTTAGGCGATTCTTCTGCCTCAGCCTCCCAAGTAGCTGGGACTACAGGCGCCCACCACAACACCTGGCTATTTTTTGTTACAGTTTGGCAGGGGCTGGGTTTGAACCCGCCACCCTCAGTATATGGGGCTGGTGCCCTACTCACTGAGCCACAGTTTCTAGGTCAGGCGCAGTGGCTCACACCTGTAATCTCAGCACTCTGGGAGGCCGAGGCAGGCGGATCGCCTAAGCTCAGGAGTTTGAACCAGACTGAGCTAGAGTGAGACCCCATCTCCAAAAATAGCCAGGCATTGTGCTGGACACCTGTAGTCCTAGCTACTCAGGAGGCTGAGGTAAGAGACTCACTTGAGCCCAAAAGTCTGAGGTTGCTGTGAGCTAAGATGCCAGAGCTCTCTACAGGGGTGGGAGTGGGGTGGGGGAACAAAAACAAAAAAAGAAATATACTTTCTAATGAACTAAACAGGAAGATCAATTATTCTAGGTCAAGAGGCCATTTCAGTTTACTGAAAACCATGTTTAGATTTGGGTTTACTTGTGTAATCTCAAGTCCATGTCATGGTAGCAAAACTGTAGCTCCCTAAATCCTTTCCACATTAATCCCATATCAAAATTTAAATATTATCAAAATACTCTGCCATTTACTACCTTTCTAAAAGTAAATAGTTGAGTGTTTCTTTATAGTGCAAGTAAAAGAACGAAGATAGGACTTTTCTTAAGCTCGTTAGGATAAGTCATATTTGGTATTTCTGTTATGGCTGGACTGACAGAACGGTGTAGTGTAAACACCGAAGTCTTTGAGGCTAACTCCCCCCAGACCTTTCTCAGCAACAACTCCCTAGCTAATGAATGGTATTTGTGTACTTTCTCCTATGTTCACTTCTAGGTGCGTAAGAACGAGGGAGCGGGACCTCAAACTTTCTGACCTAGCTGATGTAGACAGTGATTACAATATCTTACTTGCCTTAAAATCTGTGCTATTCCCACCATTATGTGGCATAAGTGAACCACAATACTGGAACATAGATATTCGCAGTAAAAATCACCAACACTCAAATGCTTAGATCGGCCACATTCAATAATCTGGTGCTATTAATTTTCACTTCTTTGAAAAATGAGAGAGTAGCCAATTCAGGTGGGGATTCTGGTTTATTTAATCTCTACGAAAAAATTGTGGGTTTTTGTGTTTGTGTGTTGGAAAAGCAGAAATATGAAAAGAGGATTTATTTCTAACCAGTAGATATACAGCATAGATGTATTACGACTTTATATGCTAAGCTTCGCAATACTAATAGGGTATTTATTGACACAAAACTAGAAACTAACATTACTCTATGTATTTCATTTTTACAAAACCACACAAACAACAGTAATTAAAGTTCATACTGTTAACATTGATCCAATTAAAAATACACCAAGAGGCCCAAGGCATGTGCCACATTAATACACAACTATTGTATCATAAATTGAACCTGCCAAGATGAATATTTTAGCTGTAACAAGCATTAAATGTTTAATAAGTACATCTGCTTTCCCTGCAGAAATTGTGAAGGGCTTGTTAACACCGGATATGGGTGATTTGTACGGCTTTAAGAGTAATCCCTAGAAATGTGAACCCTATTTTCTTTCCTTGACACATTTTCTCATTTCTAAATGAGAACTTCACCAGCACCCGTCATTCCTCTGGCTGTAAGACTGTGAACAAGCGATCCGATTCGCAAATATCCACAGGTATGTTATATTATCTGAAGACCTCAGTTACACTCAGAAAGGGTTTATTTTGGGGGGACTTTTTCAAAGACATAAGAGGGGCAATAAAAAGAATTTGCTTCTAAGGTGGTTTATGGACAAGCTGGTGTATGAAGTCCCCAGACCTCACTAAGAACCTGGTCAAACAACCTCCTCTCTGTCTCCCTTAGCTGGTGTCAGAGGCACTGTCCAGCATCAGCAGCGTGGCAGCCATTCACCTCAGCTATTTCTGACGAGAAATTTTTATGAACATGAAGGAAAGCTGAATGAGTATGTAAATCTTGCAGAAATGACATAGTCAATTTCTAACGTATTAGCCAGTTTTGTACTAAAAGCTTTCATGTAAATTGGAGACAATGTAGCACCTACTTCAATAGACCAAAAATCAACTACGTAAGCTCCCAGGCAGTAGCATTAGTCTATTAAATCTAACACACGGGGTATGGGGAGGAATACAACATTAATAATATTAGGCTGGGTGTGGTGGCTCATGCCTATAGTCCCAGAGCTTTGGGAGGCCAAGGCAGGAGGATCACGTGAGGCCAGGAGTTTGAGACCAGCCTGGGCAACACAGTGAGACTCTGTCTCTACAGAAAAGAAACATTCAAACTTTTCAACAGGTTTTTTTTTTAAGAGAAATTCACATATTACATTTCTGGGAAGATAACCAAGAACTTACCTGCTTCTGCACAAGTTTTAGCACTGACAGTAGCTGCTCTCTTAAAAGCACATCAGAGAAGATGTGGTGAGAGGGAGCATCTGGGTTGAGGAATTAAATGTTTGGTGGGAAGGAAAGAAAAGCTGAGGGGGAAGATGTAGAAATTCAATTTGAGGCCTACGGGCAAAGAACACTTTCCCAGATAGGCTAGAAGGCGACTGGGGAAAAGGACCTGTGTTGATCAGAGCTGCTGCCCGAGCACCATCAGCTGAAGGCTGGAGACCAACTGGGGTTTGACAAAGGACCCAGAGGACGCAAGCTTAGCTTTGAGGGCATTGGCTCCAAAAAAGGGAAGAATGGCCAGAGAGCGGAAGAGGTTCTAGACATGCGGAGCGTCCACACCCCCCCTCATAAACGGACCGGACACACAACCTGCGGGTGGGCACCAGACAGCTGAAGGGCACAGGGCACGGAAATGACAAGGAGCCTCTCCTGTTACCCTGATGAAATCTCAACTCAACAGGACTTTTCTGATTCCCTACAAAATACTTGATTCCCTACAAAAAAAAAAAAAAAAAGGTTTTTTTTTTTTTTGTTTTATTTTTATTTTTTGCAGTTTTTGGCCAGCGCTGGGTTTGAACCCACCACCTCTGGCATATGGGGCCGGCACACTCCTCCTTTGTGCCACAGGCACCGCCCCCAAAAAAAGTTTATAAGATTTCTTCTTTTTGATATGTTTTTAAACTGAATGATAAAATATGTGCATTGAAGAGAACTTCAAATATCTACTCCAGTCCCCTCATTTTAAAATGAAAACATGAGGCCCTACATTTTCAAACCAAAGTCATCCTACAGCATCACAATATAAATAAAATTCCAAATAACTGCTATCCTACCCTAACCAGAGGCTCTATAGTAGTTCTTTTACACTTAAAACCTGGGTGGCCTTTGAAATATTCCTACTTCTTCATCCCATGGAAACATAAATAGTCTACTATTTATGTTATCCATCTCACCTACAACTTGAGGATGGGGACCTTACCTTAGTCACCTTTCAAGGCCAGCACTTAACTTAATACTTATGTGCTCCTTAGCAGCAGGGATACAGTCTGAAAAATGCACCGTGAGGTGGTTTTGTTCTCGTGGAGGATCACAGAGTGACTCACACAAATCCAGGCCACGTGGCACAGCCTGTTGCTCCCAGGCCACAACCCTGGACAACAAGGACCACACAGCAGGGAAGTGTCACCCAGGGCTGGGATCTGTGTATCTAAACACCTCCAGACCTAGGAAAGGCACCACAGAACACAGGGTTACCAGGCTGTGGGCCGACAGCGTATATGCACTCCATGGCTGACGGGAGGCCACTGTGCAGTGTGTGACAGGAGATAAGCACTTAGGAAAAGACTCACAGGTAGACTTTCAGCCACTGAAGCCTACTCAGCACCAAAAGGTGATGACAATTACACATCCTCTCAAACACCCTGAATTTGTTACCGAGAATTAGGAGAAAGGGAACAGCCTTGAACTACCTTGTGGTGTGTGCTGAACTATCACACCCACTGGTTTTCACACGCACCAGCTCTTTCACTCACCGAGCCCTTTAGAATGCTGCACGAATGTGAACTTGTGAACTTCTTTGCATGAATAGAAAACACTACTAAGTCACATTTGGCAAAATGTAAACCTTTCTCCATAATCAGAGTGACTACTAAGTTTTGCTTCTGATAACAGCCGAGGAGCTCCTATTGAACCCTCCTGCACATAATTAGAAACTCTGGAAACAGTATGAAAAACTATCTGATGGTTCTGGGAAGCACTTGAGGCCAGCTGGATGCTGAAGGGGCGGTGGACATCAGGAATAAGAAAATGGCCCTGTATGTATTTCCCATTTTTATGGCTTTCTGCCTGACAGTGAGCCCTGCTTTATGCCACAAGTAAAATATAGGGCAAAACATTTAAATTAGAAACCATAGTCCTACTGCCATGACAATCCAAAGACAGTTTGGACAAGCACGGTAGCCTTTAAGTGAGGGTGATAAAACACCCAAAAAGCAAGGGAGCTCCAAATTCTATAAATCTCTGGCTGACTCCTGAACCACAAATGTACAAGGCAGACTCCAAACCCCCAGTGAAGTCCAAACAAACTGACCTGAAATTTTAACCTACTGGAGAGAAGAGTCTGCAGTTTGAGTTTATCCATGATAACTGGCCTCCTAAAACAAAAAATTCAATATTTTTTGCTTCAACCTAACCCAATTCAGAGGCACAACAATGTATCAGCCACAATACCCAGGACATGTTGTAAAATGACTCAGCATTAAAAAAAAAAAGACAGGAAAGAAGAGCCCACACACCAGATAAAGCCGCAAGACTGATGCTGAGAGGGTCTGATGTTGGAATTAGCAGACGACGATTTCAGGGCAGCTTTATAACTTCACTCCGTGATGTAAAGTAAAACACGTTCAAATGACTGAAACAGGTAAGAAATCTCAGCAGTGAAACAGAAGCTATTAATAAAAGGACCAAAGGGACAAAATGTAAGAAATCCACTGTATGGGTTTACAGCTGATTACGAGCCAGTAAACTTGAAAATGTATGAGTAGAGATGATCCAATCTGAGTAGCATAGAAAAAAAAACAAACCAGAACTTTCAGGGGCCTGTGGGACAATATCAAAAGTACTAGCAATTATAGGAGGAGTGGAGACAGACAATAAGGCAGAAAACGTATTTTAAGAAATACTGGGTAAAAAAATTTCCAAAGTTAATAAAGAATCTGAGGGCAGTTCAGAAAGCTCTGAGAACCCCAAGAATAATAATTACAAAGAGAATGTCACCTGACCACACTGTCGTCAAAGAGGCCGAAAACCAGAGGGACGGACCTGTGTGTGTGTGGACGGGATCACAGGGATATGGACTCACCTGATCCAAATCCCCAGGGGAGCGGGTCGTGCAGCCTCAGTAAGGCTGCTGGGGCTTGATGTCCACAGGCAGTAAGGTGACAAGGACAGGTTCACAGTAAGTGAGAAGAGGAGAAACACAACGGGCCCCAGAAGCAGAGTCTGGAGCCCACAGGGACAGACTACACCGCCTCAATTCCTACCATCTCTGACCCTGCTGGTCAGGACGTGCTGCAAGACCTGGGAGCTGCGTCACACAGCTGAACGTGGCCCAGCCCAACGGTCGGCACGGAGGAGCAGCAGCAGATACGCCTGCCCACCATCCCACGCCAGGGAGACGGGCTGGCACAGCCAACATGATGGGCTGCAAAAGGGGGCTGCTGCCGCCTGTGCACCTTCCAGCTCTCCCATGAGTCTCACACAGCAAAGGGACACAGCTCAGCCTCGTCTACTGACACTGCAAACCCGTCACACACACAGTCAGTGACACGCAACACAGAACAGCAAAGGTAACGAAGAGTTAAACAAACTCACTAAACCATCAACTCACCATTTTATATTCGGTGGAAATATCCTTCAAGAATGAAGGCAAAATAAAGACATTATCCCATAAGAAAAAAGGTTTCTTTGCCAGCTGCGTTACAAGAAATGATGAAGGAAATTCTTCAGCTGAAGGAGATGACACCAGAAAGAAACTTGGATCTTCAAGAAGGAAGGAAGAAATGAAACTGGACAGTGATGATGGTTGCACAGAGCCGTGAATATCCTAAAAACTCCTGAAGTGTAGAAAGAGTGACTTATATCTCAATAAAAGATTAAAGAAAAAGAATGAATACTAAGAGTCCTAACTTGGAATCTGGGACAGAGGTGAAAATTAATCTCCAGATAGAAACACAGATGTTTAATGAGTAAACTGAAAGCACTCAAGTCCTTTCACAGGAGATAGTATTTCACTGAGGCCGCTGTTCCTTAAGTGATAGGATAAATACATATTTCATCAGTTGCCATCCCACTGAAATGGGTATCAACCAAGTAACCAAAATAAACTATGAAGTACCCACATCACTCTCTAGAAGCAAGTATTTTCTTCTTTTCTGAAGGTAATCTCTGAAAAATAAGTAGAAATGTAGTTAAGTATTAAAATCCATCTCAAAATAAGCCAAACATTCCAAATCAACCTTCCCTAAATACCTCTTGGTTTTCATTGCTTTATGTCATGTTTTATAATTATTATATTATGTTTTATAATTATTATTGTTTTATAATGGTTGTTATTTGCTTCCCTTCAAGGGCCAAAGCTTTGCAATTTCCTAAACGGTCTCTCCCAGCTCCCTCTGAACCTCTCCCTACGTAAGACAAGTTAATCTCCTCGAGCTTCTAATATCAACTACGTACATTCTTCTCACTAAATAAAAAAGGCAGGGCTTGCAATATTTAAAAAAAAAAAAAAATGGAGGTTTCCAGGAAGAACTGCTGTAACTTCCTGCCCACATGGTGAAATCCACTTAATTTGCCTTGGTGAGCATCTTATTCCTTTCCGGTTGATGTCACTACAAAGGCGTCCTACCTCCTTTAGCTATGCGTCAGAGATCTGGCTTTTTCTTATATTTTCACTTCTATGTTTATTAACCTAACATCTTGCTATTTATATGTTTTAACTGTAAATATTACTTTTCTCTCTACAGCTCCACTTTCATTCTCCTCATTGGCTCTTTCCCCTAAGTCCATAAGCAAAACAAACAAATCTTCCCCATTCTAAAGAATTCTATTCACTTCACCTGTTTCTCTTTTCTTTCTCTTGAATAGCCCAACCCTGGTGTTCCTTTTTTTTTTTTTTTAACTTCCACTTGACATAAGAATAAACTATTTTAAGCATTAAGAACAGGAAATATAAAAAGATGACCAGACCTAACTGGTAACATTGCTCCATGTGCATTTTCGAATTCTTGTTTTCCTAAGATATAAAACCAAACACCCATTCCTTTCTTCCTCAATAACATTCAACCACTTTGAACCCATGAGAATTAGAATGACAATTACCTAAGATTCGAGCAAATCTTGTCCTGGAGTTCCTTCATATCATATACATGCCAGTTTTCATATTTTTCTCATATATATATGTGTGTATATATATATATATATAGGCATAAATACAACGCTTTCTTTAGTTTATTGTACTTTACTTTTTATTTTTATTTTTTACTTTTTATTTCAAATTATTATGGGGCCATAATAGTTGCGTGTATTTATAGAGTGCATGTGATGTTTCGATACATGCACACGATGTGCAATGATCACTTCTGGGAACTGGAGTGTCCATTACCTCAGACGTTTATGATTTCTTTGCATTAGAAATATTCCACTTCCATTCTTCTAGATCTTTTAAAATATTCCCTCACTGTTGATTATAGTCATTTTGTCATGCTATCAAACATTCTTTGTTCTGTCTAACTAGCTTCTTGCACCCATTAACAGTCCCCCATTTTCCGTTTGTATAATTTGCCATTCTCTGAATATCCTTAGTAACTTGGTTTTTTTGTTTACATTTTGAGGTTCCTCAATCTTGGTATGTATAAATCCGAGGTATCCAGTTTTTATTCTCCAATAGTATTCCACGGTAAGACTGAGGAAAAAGATTTAGATTTCAATCATATTATCATTTTGAGTAGAACCATCATGTTAACAATATTAAGAATCCAGTCCATAAACATGAGATGTCTTTCCAGTTATATTTTTTCTTTCGACACTGCTTTGTACAGTCTAAACACAGAAGTGTCACACTTCATTCTTCTCTGCCCCACACTGGAATAAGAGCTATCCAAGGCCACACATGACACATATACAAACACTAAGAAAGGTGAGGAGGGGGAAAAAAAGTCTGTGCATAATTTCTGTGGTATCTACGACCACAATGAGCAAAAAGCTTCTCATATCATCTGCATACAGCCTGCAGGCTGCAGGCTGGACCCCCCCCTGGCAGTGTACAAATCTTAGCCCTCTCTGGTTTACTCCTAAATATTTTATTCTTTCTGATTATATTTTAAATGCAATTGTTTTTCTTTAACTCCTTTTTGGATTGGTTGTAGTTTGTATATAGAAATACAATGATTTTTGATGGTGATTCCACATCCTGTAACTTTACTAAATTCATTTATTAGCTCTAAGACAGTTGTGGGGTATATGTATATTATTTAGGGTTTTCTACATGTAAGATCACGTCATCCGTGAATAGAGACAGTTATACTTTACCTCTTCCCTCCAATTTGATTGCTTTTAATTTCTTATTCTTATCTAAATGTTCAGGCTGTAACTTCCACCATTATGCTGAACAGAAGTGCTGAAAGTAGGCATCCTTGTTTTTTTCCTTATCTCGGGAGAAAACGTTTGTTTTTTCACCAATGAGTACAATGTTAGCTAAGAGTTTTCACCAGCCAGGGATGGTGGCTCAGGCTTGTAGTCCCAGCACTTTGGAAGGCCAAGGCAGGAGAATCACTTGTGCCCAGGAGTTCAAATCAGCCTGGGCAACATAGTGAGACTCCTTCTCTACAAATATGAAAATAAAAAAATTAGCTGGGCATGATGGTGTCCACCTGTATTCTCTGCTGCTCAAGAGGTGGAGATGGGAGGATTGCTCGAAACTGGGAGTTGAAAGGGGCAGTGAGCCGTGATGACACCAGTGTACTGCACAGAGGGATACCTTGTCTTTTTTTTTTTTTTTTAAAAGAAATTTCTTTTGTAGGTGGTTTTTATCATATTGAAGATGGTTCCTTTTATTCCTAGTTTTTTGAGTCTTTTTTGTCAAATGCTCTTCCTGCATCACCTCGGACGATCATAGAAGCTTCTTTCCTTTACTTTAGTAATGTGGGGTATCACATTGATTAATTTTTACATGTTTAACATCCTTGCATTCCTGGAATGAATCTCACTTGGTAATGGAGCATAATCCTTCAATTATTCTTTTGAACAAGGTTTGCCAGTATTTTGTTTAGGAACTTTTCATCTGCGTTCATGAGGGATACTCGTCAATGGTTTTCTAATAGTTTCTTCAGTATCAGAATAATGCTCACCTCACAGAGTGAGCTAGGAAGTGTTCACTCCTCTTTAATTTTCTGGAAGACTTTGAGAACGGCTGTGGTTAATTTTTCCTTACATGTTCCCCAGTGAAGCCCTCTAGTCCTGAGTTTTTCTTGTTTTGGATTACTGATTTAATCTCCGTAGGCGTTATAGATTATTCAGATTTTCCATTCATTACTGAATCACTGTGGTCATGTGTTACATTTCTAGGAATGTGTCCATTTTGTCTAAGTTATGCCCCTGATGGCATACAGATGCTCACAGTATTCTCTTACGTTTCTGTAACACCAGTAGTGATGTCCCTTTTTCAATTCTGACTGGGGCATTTAATGTTTCTCTCTTTTTCCCCCTTAATCTGTCTAAAGCTTTGCCACTTTTGTTAAGCTGTTCAAATAACCAACTTATCGTTTAATTCATTTTTCTCTACTGTTTTTCAATTCTCTATTTCATTTATTTCTATTGTAATCTTAATATCAATAATTTGGTTAACCAAGACAAATGATAAAGAGCCAAAGAAAATAACAATCCTACATTTATATGTACCTAAAAACAAAACAAGACAAAAATCAAGACTGATAGAACTAAGAGGAGAAATAGTCAAAGACAATCACAGTTGAAGATTTCACTTTTCGCTTAGTAACTGGTAAATGTAAGCAGTCATCAATCATTAAGTATGTAGAAGACCTAACACTATTAACCTACTGGACCTACCTGAGATTATAGAATATCCTACACAAGAGCGATACAGGCCTAGGAAAGGTGGTCTTCTTTGTGAAGAAGACCTCACTGCCAATGGTAGCCAGCAACAGAAATAAGGAAATGGTACCTGACTCTGCACAGCTAAGGACACAATCAACAAATCAGAGAGATAATCTTCAGAATGGGAGAAGATATTTCCATGTTATGAATCTAAGAAAGGGCTAATAAGCAGAATCTACAAAGAACTCAAGCAAATCAACAAGAAAAAAGCAAACACCACCCTTAAAAACTGGGCAAGAGATATGAACAGAATCTTTTCTTATGAGGGCAGATGAATAGTCAATAAACATAAGAAAAAATCCTTGTCTCTAATTATGAAAGAAATGAAAATCAAAACCACCCAACACAACTGAGAATGGCCCAAATTACAAGATCCCAAAGCAACAAACACTGGCACAGTGTGGAAAGGCGGGAACACTCACGCACTGCTGGTGAGACTGCAAACTAGCACCGTCTTGTCAGAAAGAAAGGACTCAAAGAGCCAAGAGTAGACCTTCCATCTGACCCTGCAATCCTATTACTAGGTATCTACCCAAAAGAAAAAAGTCATTTACCATAGGGACGTTTGTACTTGAAGGTTCATAGCAGCTCAATTCACAATTGCAAAGCACTATTCAACCCATGCATGGATTAATAAATTGTGGTATGTGTATATCATGGAATACTATTCAGCCATAAACAAGAGATTCTGTATCTTTTGTAACCTAGAAGGTTAGAGAACACTCTCCTAAGTATGACAAGAATGGAAGAACCAGCATCACATGGACTCAATACTAAATTGAAACTATCAGATTAACCATCAGGTACTCACAGGAGAGGAAAAACTCAAATTCATAACAGTGGAGGGAGGGAGTGTGTTTGGTTCAGTGTCCACCCAACAGTCACAACGCGTGGGCATGTGGCACACTTCCTGGGTGAAGGACACAAATACAACTCGGACTTTACCGTACAGATGCAAAAACAATGTAACGGAACTGTATGTACTCTCATATTGATAAGAAATAATAAAAGACATGATGATGGACATTTTTCAAAATTAGTGACAGGTGTCAAAATACAGATGCTGGAAGCTCAGAAAATATAAAGAATAAATACACAAAATATACACCTAGCCATATACTATTCAAACTCCAAGAAATCGAAGACAAATATAAAAATCTAAAACGAAGCATAAAAGTATACTCTCAGATCACAAAAAAACGTAAACTGGAATTAAGTAACAGAAAGCAAGCTTGAAAATTCCAAAATACTTACAGTTAAACAGTGCCCTTCCAAATAACACACAGGTTCAAGAATTCACAAGAAAAATTTAGAAATAGTTCTAACTAAATGAAAATATGATTTTTCAAAATTTGTGGGATTCAGCAAAAGCAATGCTTAGAGGAAAATTCAGAGCCCTGAATGCATATACTATTAGAAAATAAAATCCCAAACAAGTAATCTAACCTTCCAGCTTAAAAAACTAGAAAAGATAGGAATTAAATCCAGAATAGAAGAAAAAAAGGAAAATTAGAGAAGAAATCAGTGAAATTGAGAACAGAAATTCCAGAGGAAAAAACCAAAAGCAAAAGTTCAATCTTTAAAAAGATCAATAAAAATGATGAACTTGTAGATGTTAAATAAGTGTATTTCAATCAGCTCCTCTCGCATATTAATGGTTTGTTTTGTGCATATAGATGCTGTTATTTGTACAAAAATTTGTTTTTCATTGCTACTAATGTAATTTATGCAGAAAAGAATTCGTTTAATATGTCTGTACTGAAATCTACCTAGCCCCAAATTATCATTGTTGTCTCTTTTGATTGTTTGTGATATGTGACTATTAAATCTGTTTGTTCTTATTTTTTCCAATTTTCGGCGTAGTTTTATTCTAGGTGAAATTCTTGTAAAGAACACCTAGTTATATTTTCTAACCTCATTTGAGGGTCTTTAAAGCTTAAACTATTTATACTTCATGCCGTGACTAATAGTGGTTTGACAGCTGTGTCTTTTTACATTCTCATTACCATGCCTCACAACCAAAAGAAGACAGCAAGTATTAGTTCATTAAATATGGAAAGTCCAATCTGAATCAGTGTTTCAACAAGAAGCAGTACAATTAACCAAAATAAGAGCCTAAACGGTCCACACAGTTTTGCCACCTTAATGGTAGCTTGTTTATACCAGCAGTGAAGAAGCCTGGAGAGCAAGCGGTAATGAAATTGCAAAGGAAGTTCTCCACAGCCTGTTGAGAACAGAACGGTTTTCCTTACAAGAAGTGGTCCAAAGCCTGGAAGAAGTGGCATCAGGAGGTGCAGGGTCTGGTGAGTACAACGCACAACAGTGTTTCCACATCCAGCTTCTGCAGTCTGAACAGCACTGTTTTGTGGGACGTGTGGTTGAGCGTTGCCTTGGAAGAGGACTGGCCTATGTCTGTGGACCAATCCCAGCGGCTTAATCACAAGCCTCCTCGTCGAGTCACCCAGTGGGTGCAGGAGACATCCACTGTAATCGAGTGGCCAGGTTTCACGAAGCCGTGGTGGGTAACACCAGCGCTGGAGCCCTCAACACAGACCATTAGGTTTTTTTGGTGAATATTCAGTTTTGAATTGTGCTTTAACACTTTGTCTTTGTCCAACCATTGCGCCAAACGTCTGTCACTGTCAAAACAATCCATTTCTCATCACACGTAACAGTGTGGTGTAGGAGTGGCTCACCTTTATGTCTAAAAGCGAGCTTCAAGATGCTTCCTCTTCTGATGCTTAACTCATGGAGAACCATCTACCCAGCTTCCCTGCTGGTTTGTTTCCAGTGGTCCAATAGTGTTAGAACAGTAATATGAAACCTTGCTACTAATTCACACAAGGCTGAGATGGATCTGCTTCCACTGCGCCTTTCAGCTCATCATCTATACACCTTGGTTTCAAGGGTTGCTCATCGTTTTCAAGATTTTCAAGATTAAAACTGCCAGGACAGAACTTCTCAACCATCAATGTACTGTGCATTCATTAGCCGCATCCTTCCCAAACATTTCATTGAAATTTCAAGCTGTCTGCAATGCATTGGTTCCACACAAAACTCACATTTGAAAATAACACAAAATTTCACTAAAATATCCCTAAAAAACCTTGACAGATATTCACAAGCCAAAATGTGCATTTGAAAGGGTGCTGCTCCTTCACTATAAAATAAAACAAGGCGTGTGGGAGTGAAAAGAGAGATGTCAGCTGCCAGCTTAGCACTTAAGGAAATCAGGCATCTCACACTTAACCACCTGATGTAATGATTAATCATCAGAATGCCTATTAGATACTTGGCGCCCATGTTTCTTTGATCTGAAACTTAAAAATGGACCCTAATCTGAGTGTCATAAGGAAAATGTGAGTGTGAAGCCCCTAGGAGCCTGTTTTAGCCTTTCATCTCTGTTCTGTTAGTGCTCCTGTGACACCTTTCAAGTGAAGGCAGCAACCCTCATCACCCCCTGTAAGCGCCACTCACCAAACTCTTCAGGGTGAATTTTCAACCAGAAAGTAGAAAGTCATGATTTAGTCAGAAATGTTCCCCGGCAACATGTACACTAAGCCACATAAAGGTTCCCGCCAGAACACCTGTCACACTAATTGCTTCTCGGGTCCTCACTCCCTCCCTGCTGCCTTTTCCCCCTTCCAGCCTCTCTCCCTCTCTCCCAGGCATCTTCTCGCCCTTTGCTCCTCCTACAGAGGTAATAATCCATCCTCACAACTCTAATTAAACCCTGCATCTCCAGACATACATATTCATTCCTGCCCTCGCTCTCCAATGTTGGTGCTGTATTCCAGCCCTTAGACAATTCCATCTGGAATTCCATACCACCAAAGCAGCTATAATCCTTCTTCTTAAACTTCCTCTCCATATTTTCCCGGGGTATTTTCAGAATAAAATATGAGTTCTCATTTCTTTAAACTATCTGTGGGATTCAGACCTCCTTGTTCTGCGTTAGTGAGGCGGCCGACGTGTCCCCTCACCCCGTGTCACTGCACTCGTCTCCTCAGGAGATTCTCTTCTCCCTCAACCTGGATTCCAACAATGCTTGAAAAGGCACATTTACCTTATGTCATTTCCTTAATTCAGGATCTGTAATTCTGGTGAGTGGATCACGCAAACATATGAGATAAAGTTTCAAGAAGCTACGCTACATTAATAGGCCCCACTATTTACGTCCAGTTTCCATCCACGGCGTGAGGCCTGCAGTCGGCACATCCTAACACGCTTCCCTTCTCTGTTTTATTTATTCTCACATTGCTTTCCTTTCTGAAACAGTCTATTTCTCTCATTTCCAATCACAGATTTCCTTCAAATATAGCCCTTTCCGTGAATCTTTCCACACCCAGAGAGATCATACCTTTGAAGTGAGTGAAATTAGCCTTAGAAGAAAGGATAAAGAAAAACGGTAAAGAAGAAAAATGATCCCAGGTAGAAGCACGAATCTATATACAGTAATGCAAAGTGCTAACGATAGTAATATGTAGCGTTTTAATCACTTTCAAACATAAGTCTCTAAAGCAAAATGTAATCACCATGTTTTGTGATTTTATTAATTTACGTGAAAGTCAAATGTAAGAAAATGAGAGCATAATAAACAAAGAAGCACTAGGCGCTGCCCGTGAGCACTCAGGGGTAGACTGTGTTAAGTTAGACATGAATACGTCAAACTCTAGAAACAACCTCAAAACAAGAAACACCTCAGCTAGTATGGCAACAGCAGAGACAAAACAGACTCAAAAAATATTCAGCAGGTCTAAAAAGAGGTAGATAAAGAGAAAAGAAAAGAACAAAGAATACAAAACAATCTGCAAACATTATTGTATCAATAAGGGCATTAAACAGAAATGGGCTACACATTCTATGAAAAGTCACACTAATGAATAAAAACAAAGCAAGAATCAGGTACATGCTCTCTGTAAAAATCCACTTAAATACAACTGACAGGTCAAAAGCGAAATGATAGGAAAAGATACAGTACACAAAAGCAAAAGAAAGCTAGAGTGCTTATATTAATATCACAGTAGATTTCAAAACAAAGATTAATGTCATGAAAATAGAGCACAATTTCATAATGACACGGAGGTAGAACCGAGTGTGGTGGTACGAGCCTGTGGTCCCCGCCACTCGGGAGGCGGAGGCCGAAGCAGCACTGAGCCCAGGACTCTATGCCAGTGTAGGTCTCAACACAGTGAGACCTCCTTTCCTAACAAAGAGGAGAGGTTAGTGGGTAAATTAACCAAGAAGACATAATCCTAAATATAAGATCTTAAAAGCACAGGCAACAAAACCAAAACCAGACAAATAGGACTTAATTAAACTAAAAAGCTTCTGCACAGCAAAAAGTATCTGCAAATGAGTCATCCAACAAGGAACCAAAGTCTAGAATGCACAGGGACCTCCACTCAACACCCCCCCCCCATATTCCCACAGCAGGGGTCCCAGGCCGACTCCAGGCCGGTACTTTGCTTTCACATGTTTGGCTGCCTGGGGCCAGGCACTTCCCATTTGCGTGTGACCATTAGAAGTGATCACAGATACGAGTACACATTTCTCAAAAGACGACACACAAATGGTGAACAAGTTACATGAAAAAATGTTCAACATCATCAGTCATCAAAGAACTAAGAATAGAACCTCCATTAGATCCAGCACCTCATTGACAGGGATCTTGCTTTGGGATATCCTCTTTCCTTTTCTAAATGGAAAATAAATCAATATATAAAAATAATATCTGTACTTGTAGTTTACTGCATCACTGTTCACAGTAGTAAAGACACAGAATCAATTTGTGGAGAGTGTGGTGTATTTACCAAGGGAATACTATGTAGCCACTACAAAGAATAAAATCATGTCTTTTGTAGCAAGTGAATGGAGCTGAAGGCCAAGCACAGAAGCTTAAATACTGTATGTTTTCACTTGCAAGTGGACACCGAGACGCACGTGCACACGCGGATGCAGAGAGTGAAAGGGCAGATACGGAGACTCACAGGGACAATGGGCAGGGAGGGTGGACAGCAAGAAACCAGCTGATGAGCACAATACATGGTCCTGGGGTGATGTGTTCCCTAAAAGCCCTGCCTCAACCACTGTACAGTCTACAAAGTAACAAAATTGCACATGTACCTCATCAATTAGTACAAGTAAAAAAAAAAAGTATATGCAGCTAACAATGAAACTTCAAAGTACATGAAACAAAACCGAAAAAATAAATCCACAGTTGTTGATTTCAACAATCTCTTTTTAGTAACTGATAGAACAAAAAGTAGACATAAGATCAGTACAAACAGAGAGGACATAAAAGCTGTTGAACATTCTGACTTAGGGAATACTGGCCGAGTATTTATGCAGTCACTGCAGAAGGCACCCCTTGAACAAAACAAATTTTAACAAGTGGACACGGGCTCATACGAGAATCTCCTTCTGTATTTGCCAGCAAGACCAACCCCTTCTCTTCCTCAGCTCATTCAACCTCCGGACAGTGAGTATGGAGGTCTTCACAATGATCCACTGCGGTTAATAAACAGTAAATGTATTTTTTCTTCCTTATGATTTTCTTAATAACATTTTCTCTTCTCTGGCTTACTTTACTGTAATAATGCAGTATATGATACTTACACAAAACATATGTTATCTGAGAGGTAAGGCTTCAGGTCAATGGCAGGCTACTAGTAATTATATTTTTAGGAATTTGAAGTTACAAATGGATTTTCAACTGAATGGAGCCTGGCTGGTCCCTCTAGAACCCATGTCATTCAAGTGTTAACTGTTTAGATTTTTTTTTTAAGTCTATACAGAACATACACCAACATACACCATCTCTGGGCCATAAACAAATCTTGGTAAGTTTAAAAGAATTCAAATCATATAAAGTATGTTTTCCAACCAGAAGAGATTTAAGCTAGGAATCAGTCACAGAAAGATCCTGAAAAATCCATGTATTGGAAACTAAATAACAGTTACAAATAACCCTTGAGTTGAGAAGGAAATCAAAAGATACACTTAAAAATCTTTTGACATAAAAACGTATCAAAATTTGCAAAGAATGACTAGCAGTCCTTAGAGAGGACTTTTGCTCATTCAAGAAGAAACAGATACCCACAACAAGCCCACAACAATTGAAGAAACTCCCAACAAAGATAAAACTCCAGGCCCAGGTGGTGACTTCTGTGGTAAACTCTACCACATATTTAATTAACAAATAATACCAATTCTACACACACTATTCTATAAAATTGAAGAGGAAACTGTTTTCCAACCTGTTTTAAAAAGGCGAACATGATCCTGAAATGAAAATCATACAAAGATACTTTAGGAAAATGAGATGATGTAACAATATCACCCTCATGATTTAAGGATGCAAAACTCCTTAGAAGATACTTTGTACCAAATCAGCAACACGTAAGAACAGATAATCAACAGGTGAGTTATCCGCCCCCCCCCAATGCAAAGTTCATTTAATATTGGAAAAAGCCAATCAATGTTAATTCACCATTTTAATAGGACATAAAGGAGAAAAGTTACATGATCATTGCTTTATCTTTCTTTTTTTGCAGTTTTTGGCTGGCGCAGGGTTTGAACCCACCACCTCCGGCATATGGGGCAGGAGCCCTAACTCCTACTCCTTTGAGCCACAGGTGCTGCCCCAACAGAATAATCTTTAATAAAATTCAGCACCCATTCATGATAAACACTCTCAGTAGACAGAGAACTTCCTCAACCTGATAAAGAAAGTATAAAAAAATCTACATTAAAATCATATTTTTATAACTTATTAGACCTAAATAATTTTTGTCTTAGAGAAAACTTACAAAAATAGTACACACAGTTGCATATACTCTTTACCCACTGTCCCTTAAAAGTTAACATCTTACATAGCCATAGCACAATTATCCAAACTAGGAAATTAACATCAGTAAAATGCTATTGACTAAACTACTAACTTTATTTAGATTTCACCTTTTTTCACTGATGCCCACATTGCATTTAATCATCACGTGTGTCCTCCAATTTTCGTTCAACCATCACTTTTTGTCTATCATGAAGCTGATACTTTTGAAGTTATCTGGCCAAGTACTTTAAGGGACGTCCCTCCTTGTGGGGGATCCTCAAGTTTTCCTGTGATTATACTGAGGTTAAGTGATATGCTCTTCTCAGAGGTTAAATGATGTCAACATGCTCCCCTTACTACTGGTGGTAACCCTGATCACCATCTCTGCCAGGCTTCTCCACTGTAATACCATGCCTTTTACATTTGTAAATGATAAATATTTGGTTTAGTTGGAGACTATGGAAGGATTCTATGGAAAGCTCAGTAATGTTTGAGTTCACAGGGGGATCTGGCACGAGCATTTTCATTCTCTAATGGTGATCTTCTCCTTCCCTCGGCCCCTCAACATTGATTAACTGGAATTCATCTGTAAGGAAAACGTCAGCACTCAAACAACGCAACACTTTATTTATTCTACCACTTATTTATGCACTAGGGACTAAAGGATATTTGTTTTATTCCTTGGGCCATAACCTGACAGTATATTTATTTTGTTACTGAAATTGTTCCAACTTTTGCCACAGAAAATTATTGAGGGTTGGCTCCTATCTGTCTGTTTTTCCAATTTTTTTTTTTAACTCCTCCTTACTTTCTGGCTACACAAAATGCTCCAGGCTCACCTTTTATTTTCCCCATACCACTCCTGAAGTTGACTCTTCTCTAAAGAGCTCTGGCTTTCCTTTTATTGGAGAGTAATAGTTAGAAACCCGGGTGGGTCCTCTAGAACTGCTCACTAACATCCATATTTAATGGTGAAAGATGTGTTTTTCTCCCTAAGATGAGGAACAAACTTAGGATGTCTGCTCTTACCACTTCTCCTCAACATTGTGATGAAGGTTCTAGCCAAAACAACAAAGCAAAAAAAGAAATGAAATGCACGCAGATTAGAAATGAAGCAGAAATTTTTATTTACAGAGTAGATCACTGTGTATGCAGAGAACTGTAAGTTACAACAATTAATTCTTGCAAGCCTGTAGAATACCAGGTCAATATTTTTAAAAAATCAATTGTATTTCTATATACCAGCAGCAAAAAAAAGTAAGGATGAAATATTAAAATAGTATTTACATGCCGGACATGAAATACTTAAGGATAAATCTAACAAAGTATGTATAAATCTAACTCAAATATGTGTAACACCTAAAATATGTAAGACCTAAATATTGAAAATGATGAAACATTGCTAAGTGAGACTACAGGCCACCTACAGTGATGGAGAGATAAAGTGTGTTCATGGATCTGAAGACTCACTGAGAAAAGACCACTTCTCCCCCAGTTTACTTAAAGATTTGATAGTATCTCATATAAAATTGTAGCAGACTGAGAAACTGAGTATGTAACTAATATAGAAATGTATCTAGATAAATTCACACTATAAAATATCCTGCCAGAGAATCCTAAAGACTGAAGGCATGTAAGGGGTCACGATCTCACACACGAGACAAATGTCTGTCCATTTCCACAAGGAAGAAAGAGCAAACCCAGGACGAAGGCCCAGGTCTTCCACATCTCAACATGGCACTCTCTAGAGTGGGGCATCACACCACGTGTAATCAGGACTCAACACGGCACTGTCTAGAGTGGGGCATCACACTACGTGTAATCAGGACTCAACACCGCGCTCTCTAGAGTGGGGCACCACACCATGTGTAATCAGGACTCAACACCGCGCTCTCTAGAGTGGGGCATCACACTATGTGTAATCAGGACTAGTCACTTTTCACTTGTCTAAGGAGAGACTTAGATCACCCCTACAGGAACTAGTATCTCTAGATGTGCCTTCATCTCTGGATTTGCCATTATGTGTTGAAAAAAATAGCCAATAATTGTGTGATAATAAATTAACAAAAATAATAAATCTCCCCAAACTTTTTAATGAAAATTTAGTAAAAACAGACCCGATCTTTGAGATGAACTAACCTATTATGATTAACTATGTAGGTCACTATCAAAGTTTTGAGACAGACTTTGTTATGGTCCATCATTTCACTTCCGAGAAACACAGCTGACAGCATCCTTTCTGATGCCCCAGGCAAGATGCAAGTTGCTTGGGTTATCAGCATTGCGGGGAGGGCTTCAGTTGTTCTCATTTGTGTACTTTTTATGTTTCTTGATTTTTGTATATCTCAAAACTTTCTTAATGGCCCACATATAAGGACTCCATAACAAATGTTTTATTTTTTAAATAATTTATAATTTATACTGTTCAAAGTGCTAGAATTTTAATTATTTAATAATTTATACTGTTCAAAGTGCTAGAATTCATTAAAATAGCTGCTGGCATCTGGCTGGTTCCCATAATTGCTTATCTGTGATATGATACAAACCCAAATAGACTCAGCACATTTTCGTAGCCTTTTAGAAAAAGACTCAAATTTAAAAGTGCAGCTATAATGATGTTGCTTCTACAAGTCTATATGGGTGGCTGAGAACACCAAGAGGAAGCCTACAGAAGGCATTAGTCCACAACCAATTCACAGTTCACGGAAATGTTGTTACTTCTGTGGTGCAAGATGCTTAATACCTTGGCTCAAGTAAGTGGCGTCCTTTATTAAAATTAATTATAATAATTTAAATTAATTTCTCCACATACGCCTTCTAGAGTTACGTTCTGGAAGCCTTTTCTCCCTCCTCAACTTGCTGACAGCTCTAACCCCGTGTACACCAGCAGCTGCCTGGTACCTAAACATCTCCTGTATTCTGGGCACATGCAGCCCAATGGAGCAGAGACAGGGTAACCCTTGCTTTTCACTATGCTGACTGGTTTCTTAGAGCTTTCTCCTGCTGATGTCAAATTACCATTTAACATGAATAGCTGAACACTGAGATAAAGACATTTCTGTAGGGGCCGCGCCTGTGGCTCAAGGAGTAGAGAGGCGGCTCCATATACCAGAGGTGGCGGGTTCAAACCCAGCCCTGGCCAAAAACTGCAAAAAAAAAAAAAAAAGAAGAAGGAAATTTCTGTAGCATATCTTGTTCTCCCCACAGGACTGAACAAAGTCCACGATTTTCCCTTATTACAGTTAACGAGGCCACCTTAGTGTCCCAACCATTTTCTCTTAAAGAAATATTTTTTCTCTTCTTTTTCTTTTTTTTAATGAGTCCTTCCTGGACAGGGTATAGTGAGAGGACATTTAATTGCAGCTTATAGTTTTGCGTGTCAAAAAAAACACCTCTGACTCTGTTTCTGGGAGATACAGGAAGATGGAGTCGTAGGTTCTTTTGTAGTGTACTCGCGAGATAAAAACTGCACACAGTTCATCCGGGGCCTCCCTATACATGCGTGTAATTTACTGTTGCCAATGACATAAAGTGGATATAAAACTGTCCATAGAAAGTTTGTAAACATTGAGGTCATTTAAGAATAGTCACATGTTTCCAATTAGAGGTTGTAAGGATCCAATACTTAACATAGCGCTTTATACATGGTAGAAACGCAAGATATGTGAGTTGAATTGAACAGAAATACGAGTAGATGAGTTTAATAAGATACATCTATTTCAAACTCCTAACTAGAAAAAATGGATAGAAAATCGCTATACTCTCCATTACCAATAACATAGTACAGAAATGAAACACTTTTGTTACTCCCTTGTGACTTACATAATCCTGTCCTTACCTTAGAGGTTAACACAGAAGAATACTTGGCACAAAACAAGACCCTAACTCCATAAATGTTGCTGATCGATAAATATATCAGAGAAAAATATTAAAATCCAAAATAAATGAAAATGAATGGACTAACCAAACAAAATAGACAAAAAGTTCTTAGCAAATTACCGAATTACATAAAAATTTCACAGGAGAAATTTTATAGAAGCATTTGAAAATGAAAATATCAAATCAAATAGCATCTAAAGTAGTTAAAAAAAGATGGAACTGACAAAATTTCTATTCCCGAACTTACCTAAAAATCTTAATATTAAAACAATAACCATATTACAATGAACATAACTTGTGATATTCATTTTGTAGGCAATAAAGTTGTTTCAAATAACAGAGAAGTCTAAAATAAGATAATAAATTTATTATTTATTTCTTTGTTAAATATTATAACTAAATTTCTTTAAGTTCCTTTAAAAATAAGGATTTGTAAAATTAAATCTGAAGTGTTTACTTTAAAACTAAAGGCATAAGGCATATCTTAAAATTATGATTTTTTTACTACTTTTCCTAAAGAAAAACAATGTTTGATGTCTTTTTTTAAAATCAAAAAAATAGCAAATTATTATGGGAAAAAAAGGAGCAAAATAAATTTTGACCACATTGAATAAAATTTCAAGAGGCATTTAGGGAGCCAAATTATACATAAAATTTTGTGTTCAGAAATTCAATAACCACTCAAACATCAGAGTAAAGTAGAAAATATTCTATCATTAAATTTTACTCATTTAAAAATTGTTTTGACATAGATTAATTTTAGCAGAGTAGCCAAAATTTATGCACACTACCCTATAAAGATATCCTACCTTTTTATCATACACATCTTGCCAGTTTACTCCAGAAAAGAAACTGTGTCTCATAATTTCTTTTGCATCATCTGGTCCTCCACCAAGGCTATTAAGACAGAAATAAAATTAAATGAGTATAAAATATTTACATAAGCACAAAGCACAACAGCAAAAGTTTGTATCAAAGTATAATTTTTTGTGTAATAAATAATTCTTGGGATAAACAGTCATAAGAACATAAAGCTTTTGCTGTAAGGTCTAATTTTCCCAATATGCCATTAAAAGAACTAGCTTCAGGACTATAGTATTTGGAAGAAAGCATAGGTGTTGGAGACAGACCTAAAGAAGCACTCATGAGATATGTGATAAAAAAGACTGCTGAACCTCAGTTTTCTCATCCGTAGAGTGGGATTCATACTCAACTGTGAATTATTGAAAGGGTCAGAAATAAGAGGTAAACACCGAGCACAATAAATGGGTAGGTATTATTGTCAAGTCTCTCTTTTCTTTTTTAAGAGACAAGGGCTTTCTCTGTCACCCAGGCTAGAGGGTGGTATGATCACAGCTCACTATCATCTTGAACTGGGCTAAAACAACCCTCCCACCTCTGGCTCCCCAGTAGCGCATGCCACCATGCCTGGCTAATTGTTTGTTTGGTTTTTTTTATAAAGACAAGGTCTTTACACTACACTACTCAGGCTGGTTATAAACTCCTGGTTGCAAACAATCCTCCCACCTTGGCCTCCCAAAATGTTGGGATTGCCCGTGTAGGCCACTACACGCCCAACCTGTCAATTCTATAAACCAAACTCCTTTTACAGTGACTCAAGTCAAAATGTGTACTAGTCACTGCAAATTCTAAAATAACAATTAGTTATGAAAATAATCTGTGGTGTACTGCTATAGAAACACATGGACTATTCTCATATCTCAAATTAATTATACAGAAACAGAATTGTTAATCTAGATAAACTATCATAACAATGTAATTTTTATGCGACTTCCGATGTGAATTTAAAAATTAGAAGATATATCCCTACGTTTTTAAAGGTGCTCTTAGCCAATACTTGGTACAGCATGACATTCAGCTGTCTTCTGCTTCTTCAGTTTAACATAGCACGTACTAGTCAGTGAGACAACGGAGAACAAAAGGAGAGGCAGGAAGGGCAGGAGAGAAAGATGAAAAAACTAAGGTAAACCTATTTAATAACACAGGTACACATGAACTTAACATTTGAACTTGCTCATGGTTAGAAATGCGTGCTGATAAAAACGTGGCAATCAGCTCCCTGGGGAAGATCATGAACACACACGTTAGTTTTAAGTTTTGCTGATATAAAAGATGTGAGGCACAGAATCTACAAAAATGATAACATATTCCATGTTCTCTGATGTAAATTAGCGAATTGATTCCCAGAGAAAACTTAGGCTTTGCCAAACTCTAAAGCCACCTATTAATGTAACTATCGCAACTGATTAGTTTAGTTCTGATCAGTTTTGATCTTTTTGTTTATGTTAAAGTCAAAGACGAAAGTGATAGAAGAGGAAACTGTATCTGAACTTCACTGGACGGTTATGTGACTTCTTTGCTGAATGGTTAATAGTCATTTTGTAAATGAAAATGAAAGAAGATTTACTCCATTTCTTGTGCTATTTACAATGTAAGGAACACAGATGCAACAAACTTTAAAATATAATCTGGATTATTAATATTTTCTATCATTTTCTTAAATCTAAACAGTTAACAGAACAATAAGTCAAGCCCCAACTTTTAATGTTTGCCAGTTTCGGTGGTGTAGATACTCACTCCTACCACGGCCATTTTTAGGCTACCAATACTATGTCATGCCACACACAAGTGGGGGGGAGATGTACAGTTGCAAACCATCGTTTATTATTTCCACATAAATACAGAAGACATCAATGACCTCAAAAACACAATTAGCAAAATGTAAAAAATTAAGAAGTGACGAATTTTGAGTATTTATTACCTTGGCCTGTCCTAGTCTTGATTTGATTTGTAAATGTATATAATATTTAATAATGATTATATTAAACAGCCATATCACAATATTGCTGAAAACCTAGTAAGTGGTTCTCGTGTGCTGGTTCCGTGCCAGCTCCAACACATCTCTGGGTGGGAAGAAACAAGCAGGTCACAGAAACTACGGATATTCCTGGACGTAACAATGGGGTAAGCCATCCAGATAAGCCCGTGTTTCAACTTAAGATGAGGTTTATCTTATTTTTTGTGCGTGTTTGGGGGTAGAGTTTGGCTTTGTCACCCAAACTGGTATACGGTGGTACAATCAAAGCTCAGTGAGCCTAAAACTGCTCCTGGGCTCAAGTGCACTTCCTGCCTCACCGTCCTAAGTAGCTGGGTCTACAGGTACATACCACCATGCCTGACTTGTAATTATGCCATTCTAACAAACTCTGGTTGTCAGATACAGCTACATGACTGGGAAGCACCCAGGATCCTCTGACACACTGTCAGAGAGGAAAATGAAACAATCAACTGATACCCCAACATCTTTAGTGATGATCAATGTTGCCCACAACTGGTGATCTCCTGTTCCCAGATCCATTTAGAATTGTCTAAATGAATCACATTATCAGAGAAGGGACTTTTTGATTCGATAGGATCAGAATGGCGATGCTGGATGTTTGTACTGGACTCTCAGACTGGACACTCCGCATTTAGCAAATATTCACTCAATGGCGAGTTGTGTACGTCTCTCTCCCAAGAGGCTGCAAACTCTTTGAGGGCAGAGATCAGTACTGGATTATCTAAAAGGGAGCCAGAAGCTCAAAATGATCAAAACACATGTTTCTGAAAAGAATTTAATAATTCAAAGTATACATCAAAGTATTCTGTGTGAAAAAAATCAGAACTCCATAGTATTCTCTCACACTTATGTTATAGTTTATTTCAATACTGTTTTCGTTTGAATTATACTTGAGATTATACATAAGGCAGGCGTTGGGATGGAGAATCATAATCATTTTGTAAATAAAAGGTTTTAATCCAGCTTTGGTTACTCATTTTTGTGTAACCCCTCAAGCTCTCTAGCAATAGTTTGGCTCTAGACACAGCCAGCATTTATTCTATATTTATCAAATATACATATAAAACTAAAATATCAGGCATGAATACTATGCAAAGTCTAAGGATACAATCTTAGATTGCCATTTTAGAAGCTTGGAGAAATTCTTTAACACAAGCTTCCTCAAAGTGTGAATCTGTCAAAATTTTCAATGTCAATGACTCTCTAATGTACAATTTAAGACTCCAAAATAATAACAAAATATGCTTTGAACTGAGATATTTAAGTCTAGAGAACTAAACTCCAATATCAGAATGCCAAAGTCAATCCTCAGTTACGATGAATTCTTTACTATGAGGAACAGCACAGAATTCATATCCTAGTGGTATTGAATGTAACACAAGGCCATGCTTTTTCTATAAACTCTGTACAGGAAGATAAAGAAGGGGCCAACAATAATTATAAAGTAATGGAGGATAATAAATGAAATCAAAATGAAAGTTGACCCTGCTCCCAGGACTGACAGCAATTCATTAAAGGATACCACAAAAATTCAGGCCGTATTGAAATAGCTGGATAGAGAAAAATGAGAGATATATTATAATGCTATTTTTGATTATGTTTCCAAAGACCTTTCAGAGCCCTTTGTTTGCTTTTCTTCTACCTCTTAAATCATGTTTCCCAGGCTCTGTCCTTATGCTCTCCCCTCGCCACCGCTGTCTGGCTCTAACTATGTCTGAGATGTCTATGGCTCCCAATCCATATATTCACTTCCTGTGTTGCTTTTAAGCACTGGTACTATTATAATATTTCCATTTGCTAACTTGACATTTCCATCTTGGTTATCTATAGAAACCTCAGACTCAATACATACAAAGTCAATATCCACACCCACCCCAGTCGGCCCCCTCCTTCATTCGTATTCCCTGCCGGTAATACCCCATTTATTAATCGAGTCACCCTCGCTGGGAACCTCCGAGGCATCCTTGACCCCTCATGCTTCCTCACCATTTCTATTAATCATTCACAAAGCCCCTGCTGCAGGAAGGACTCCTCCTCTTCTCTAGAAATGCCATAAACCTCCCTACCTGCTCTGCCTCCTGCTCCTGCCTCTCTACTCTCCCAATCTGTGCACAGATGAGACAGAGTTACCTTTAATAACCCAAATATGATTATACCATCCCCTGCTTTAAATCTGCACCCCCTTCTGAATAACAGTTATTCTCTAAGAAACATAAAACCCTCACAACCCCACGTGCAGGGCTTCATTTCTCAACATTACCCAACTCATATTCTACTTTCCAGGCACCGACTTCTCAAATACCACGCTCATTTGTAATTTTAGCTGTAATTTACACACAAATTTCTCTGCCTGAGGGTCAGTGCAAATTCCAACTCCTTCACGAGCCTGTTGGAATCCTCCAGTTCTCCAGACAGGGCTAATAATTTCAACAGCACTTTGTGTGCAGTGTGGCCTGAATGTCTGTGGGGACATGTTTTGTGCCCCCCATTATTCTGTGAACATCTAGGGTAAAGACTTGTTCATCTTGTTCATCCTTGCATCCTTAATGCAATTCTGGAGGGGCTTGACATATCTATTATAATAAAGTATCATAATTGAAAATACTACATATTCTCTTTAGATCAATACCAATCTAACAATTTGGGTGAACAAATCAATGAGTTGTCCTACATACCAGGCCACTAACATTCTAAAACTTTACCCCACATTCATTCAACAGTTCCTGAGTACCTATTATTAAATACATGTTATTCGTGGAGAATAGAAGACTGAAAAAATGAATGAGATACAGACATGAAAACCACAAGTATAATTCTGTTCTACCAGCTACTTATAGAGAGGGACATACACACAAAAAGGGTGGTTAGAGTTACCTGCATGAATCAGGAAATGATAAAAATTTACTGCCCTTGAAACCAAGTCAAATAGTAGATCCCAAAATAAAATAGATGAAATGGTGTCAAAGCTCTGTTGAAAGATTCTCTACCATCAAGTGCTACTCATCACATGATTAGAAAATAAACATATTGAATAGAATATATTTCTGGGTGGTGCCTGTGACTCTGTGAGTAGGGCATGGCCCCATATACCGAGGGTGGTGGGTTCAAACCGGGCCCCAGCCAAACTGCAACAACAATAACAACAAAAATAGCCAGGCACTGGGGTGGGCGCCTGTGGTCCCAGCTACTTGGGAGGCTAAGGCAGGAGAATCACCTAAGCCCAAGGTTGCTATGAGCTGTGATGCCAAAGCACTCTACTGAGGGTGATAAAATGAGACTCTGTCTAAAAAAAAAAAAAAAGAATAGAATGTATTTCAAAACCTAAACTGAGAAAGTGTTGTACTGTAAATAAGATAGTTAAAAAATACCAAATAGGTGTGGAGGCACCCGATTTCTGCTCTTGTTCTGCATGGATTTCCTGTAAGATCTAGAATAAATCACTTAACTTTCCTGGGCCTTTGTTTGTCCTTCTAAATGGAAATGAGAATAATTTCTACCTTTTGTATCATAGAAGGCTACTGAAAAGCGAGAGAGAGAACAGATGTGAAAGTTTGCTAAAAAGGAAAACATAATTACTTTATAAATACAAATTAGTGTCTGTTACTAGGATTACAAAATATATTTGCGAATTGTTCTTCACAAAGCAAAAACATGGTATCTCTTTCATCATGTTTGCTTATTTCTGTGGAAGGTAGAAACCATGTTACTCATAAATTTAAAGAGCTATATGCACGCAACGGAAACCATTTCTAGGGAAAGCCTAAATTTTAGGATTCATTTATTCCTTCACTTGTTAATCCAGTCTGTCAGTAAATACACAGTGAGCATCAACTATAAAGAAAACATTATAACCAAACATTATGTGAGATATTATTAAAGACTCAACAATATATGAATTCATCTAACCTCCAGATACTTAAAATCTAATAGACTTTCAGAGAAATTATGATACACATAAGTATTTAGACAGAAGGGTGAATATATGTGATACGTTAAAGAAACATGTTTTAAGGAACATTTAAAAATTAATAGTCATTTCATGTTTGATTTATAAAGAGTACATGTGAATGAGAAACTGGGCTCACTGAACAAAGCAGCAAGGGAGGGCTATGAGATTCTTTAGGTCACAGCTGTAGCCACAAAACAGAAATACAAAATGTATAAAGAATATTTTGCCACTGATCCCTTCAGCCATGCATGGAAAAGAAAAAAAGCAGATATGTTAACACAGACTGAGGGGGAGTATAGAGACACATCTCTGTTTAATTTTTGTAAGAAATATGAAGGCCCAGAAATTGAAAGGAAAAGAGATCCTCCCATTCCCAACATCAAGCAACAGGGTAATTAAGAAATTGTTCACTCATAATATAGATAATGGAACTCTCAAAATCCTTATTTGGTAAACCTGCATAAAATTCCCAAGTTGGGAAAGAGCTAAAGACATTTTTTAAATGTTCTATATTACACAGTTAAAAATAAGTCAGTATCTCAGTGGAAAGATGTCTACATCAAATACACTGCTTCTTGGAGTTAGTTATATTTGAATTAATTTCCATATCGCAATTTTTAACCACATTCGTCAGTAACTCACTGAGCACTGAGCTTACCGTTTATTTGGATCCTTTATCAAGAGCCCTGAAAGCAACGATTTTGCATCCGAAGAAAGTGTTCGAGGAAATTTAATGTCTTCCATTAGTATCAGTTCAAAAAGTTTCTCATGATCCTGATTGTAGAAAGGTAACCGCCCACACATCATTTCATACATGACGACCCCCAGGCCCCACCAGTCCACCGCTCGGCCATAGTCATTATCTTCTAACACCTAAAAGTGAAACCAGTAAGAAGATTAATTCCTATGCGTTAACTTTAAAAGCATTATTCAGAAAACATAACATTTTTTTATATGAAAATAAGTCTTAACTTTCAAAGTCTAGGAAGTCTGTTCTGAGATCTTAATATTTAAACTATAAGACATCCTAACAAAAGATATACATCACATCAAGTATACTGAATATTCACCATGTCATACATTCAGAAATGGTCAGTGTACAAACAGGGGACAGGCCATACAAAAAACATATCCCTAGTTAAATGGTTTTATACCTTCTCTGGTATAAAAGGATCAAATGAAAACATTAGCTAGCATATCTACATATTTTCTCTTAGGCCTACTGACTTTATCATCCTGGTTCCACTAATGTAGGCATTAAGGGACAACTTACAGCTCGACCACGCTGATTACAGAGCACACAACGTGCTTCACAGACTTTTGCTTTTAGAAGAACTAAGTAATCCAACAGTGAAAAGACGGGGTAAACAAACTCAATGGAATGGCCATCACGCACTGACACCCATTAAAATAAATTTAAAGTGCTTTGGGAGCCCCTGTAAGTGTCTAAACTCCTTCTGGAAATACTTAATTAACAAAGTGAATATAAAGGTTTATTGTTTGAGTTGAACTTTAGTATCCAAAGCTTTCATATCTTACAACAAAGATTTCGGTTAAAACACGGTAAAAATCATAGCCTTTATATCTGTATGGTATATGTCCTTAAAGTGGTTTCCTAAAATATATTACATGCGAAATAAATTTAGTAAGAAATGACATGAAAGTATCAGTTTGGCTATGTCAGAACAACCTGTTCAAACTGGAACACAGTAATTTACCATTTGTCCCAGGAAAAATTTGGTCTCATCTTTTTATCAGATGTTTTTCCTCGTCCAATAAAGCATTCCTCATATATATGCATCTTTTGATATTTTATTTTAAATAACTATATTTGAATAATCTTAAGGCTTATTTTATTTGATCCTCTCAGGTTTGAAAAACCCAGATCAAGAAAATCATATCACATGAATTTTATCAATTAAACAAAAACTTTATAATTCATTACGTAAGAGAAAATTTGATAAGAACAAAGTAGTACTCTTATTCCAAACTTTCTTGAATTAAATCTTTTGCTGAAGATTACTCTTATATAGCTTTTATTTAAAATATATCAATAATTTCATAAAATTACAGATGGTATTCTTGACAGTTAGCCTATGATAACCTATAAATACTACGAAAAGTACTTTGATACACAGAGTATTTAAAGATGATGGATATAATTTCAAGAAAAAATTATGTTACTTAAAGATCTATTCAGTATTTTTGGAATACTATGAAAAGATTTCTAATTTACTGCATCAATGTTTATTTCAAAGCTAAAAAATACTGAAAACTTCATTGATAAGATATGAATACAAGTGTAGTTTGTATGATTTTTCTAGAAATCTACTGCAAATCACAAACTAAGGAAAATATTTTCTGGAAGAACAATAAATTCTATTTCTCATCTAGCCAAAAAGAAAAATTTTGAATTTATACTTGCTTGAAATAAGTAATATGAGAACAAATAAATCGAAGACAAGGAATAACCTAAGGAAGTGCAAAGGATTCTATTTACATAGGTATTTAAGAAATCCTGTATGCATGATTTTAAAATCCCAATGACTTTGATGGTTCAAGGATAGTGCACGGTTAGTGGGGCCTTTATCTAATTGACACAGGATTTTACCTAATAACAAAAAAATTTAAATCTAAGAACCTTTAACTGCATTCGTACAACACCAACAAAACAGTGGGATACACAAAAAGGAGCCAAATGTGGTTTTTAACCTCTTTTTTCATAAAACCATAAAAAGCATAAAAGCTGGATTAACTGCCTTCTGAACCCACATTTCACCAGCCGGGTTCTCATCCCCAGCTGGCAAAACTGGCAATCCTTTATTTTTGTTTAAATACCTGGTTTGCAGCCAGAAGGGAAAGTCAGTACATAAAAAGAGGATTTTTATTTTTGAAGAGAAATAAGCAACTAAAAAATAAAACTGCATTGTAAAAATACCTGTTTGATAAAATAAAATATATTTTATTTAGCTTTGTAAAATGAATACTGATTCTCTAAATAAGTGGTCTTGCTTCTGAACATACGTGCTTTAATTGATATACAGATACATAATGCTATAATTAGAACTGTTTGCTATATCAGTTTATACAAACAAAATTGATGTAATGTACTGTCTTATCGACACATAAACTTAAGCAATGATGAGTACAGAACACTCCAGCAACCAAGCCAGCCCCTCTTACCTAAGAGTCTTCACTATCATTTAAAAGGAAAGAATTTTGTTCAACTCCAACCTACAAACAGTTGTAAGATAAAACACACAAGAAATAAAAATAGTTGCAATAGTCTGCATGTGGATGTATAGTGTAAAATGTGTTCCTATTGTCCAAACAATATCCTTTCTCCTTACATGTAAATTATTTCAAAACACAATACTTTGAAATGCTCTGGAAATCCCGAAGTCAAATTAAATAATTCAAACCCAACGGATTACTTTTGGAACATAATTTTTCTCCCTTACTCAAAATGTTTATTTTTCTAAAATTACAGTAACATGTAAAATTCACACTCTTTAAGGGTTGCAATCCTTTCTGGCTACTTGTGATAACTTTTTTCCTAGCAAGAAGACTAATTTAATTTGTGGCTATTGTGATGCTGATACAAGGGTATGACAGAAGGTGACGAAAAGTACAAGGATGACAATGGTAAAAGTACATTTCAACTCCATTACAGTGCTGGTTCTTATATAATCTGGATATAAACGTACATCAAAATGGTCCTCAAGTAATCTAGTAAAACAATTACCTTGAAGAATTAATCTGTCTTTTTTCCCCATAAAAACTGTGTTACTGACTTCTAAATGAAACTCAGTTTAAATGAGGAAGTAGACATTTGTTATTCCTGCCATCCCCGTGGTCCACTGTGATCACAGATGTGGGTTGACTCTATACCTACATTTAACACAAGGGCCCCAAACAGACAGAAAGGACAGGAGAGGGTCTAGAACTTTACAAGAAAGATAAACATTAAAGAATAATGAAAGATCACATCAAATCAAACCTCAAACAGAGCACAAGGTCTAGGGAACAAGGTTTAGTTTCAAATTTTCTACCCAGAGCCAGATATTGCTTAATTTCTTGATATGACAGAATCTAAGATTCAAGGAAATCATAGCAGGTACCAATTACTGTTAAATATTCTGGTAATATCTGGTAATAATTAGGACACTTCCTTTTATAAAACAACTAGGTAAGTTTAAGAAACACTATATCTTGAGTGGTTACTAATTTCAAAGAATGAAATTAAAAAAGAAACTATGTATTTTAAAATAACATTATCAATTAAAGTTCCTGATATAAGTATTTATTTGGCTAGTGGACATTTGCAAAAAACACCTTCGTTCCAATATTCCTTTACCAATTACAACTGACCAGGAGATTAAAGGGCCATCTCCTCCTGGTAGCCAGGCCGCACCAGGCACCAAGGCGAGCAGTCACGGGAGGCTACGTGTGCCCTCGAGTGGCTTACTGCTCAATCAATAATCCTGACAGAACAGATGGGGGGAAATTAAACATCTAAACAAACTGTCTGCACACCTATGTTGTGAAAGTAAACTGCGAACTTCCACGGACCAATTCACCACTAATTCAAGAACCAATTTTCTCCCGGTAGCCTGTCCCTTCAGGTAACAGAGACCCACGTATTCTAAAGGGAGCCCTTTCTGTAGTCCTAACATTACTGGCATTGGTTTAAAAAATGACCTGTAAGTCTTCCGATTTTAAAATGAATTGCAGCTTCGGAAGTATATATTTCAATTCATAATTATGAACTCCATGATTTCTTGGTGTAGTCCTCATAAATGTAACTTATGACTAGTTCTCAACTGTTCTAATAATTCTTATGTGATAGCAACTGCCATTTACCATGAATGAGAATGCTGTAAACTCCATGGCCACCTTCCAGCACACAGACACAATTACTTGCATAGAGTTAACATCGTACTTTCAAAAGCAAACGGGCTAGCACAAGAAAAACCCTTCAACAAGAAAAAGCTAACTGGATATAACAACTGTGATTAAATCATACTTACTATGAGATTTCCGTCTGTCCTTTCTATTCTAAAAGAATAAACACTGAGATTCCAAGAAACTGGGTCTTCGGTTCTTTACTACAGCCACAGTAACATACTCTAGGTAATCACTGGTATTCTCCTAGGGTGAGTTTTCTATATATTCTCACGCTTCAGAGATTTTAAAATTCAACTTGTTTTTGAACTAAAATCATACCAAAGTACTGAATGCAAATACTCTGACTGTAAAAGCCACAAAAGCCGTGTAACATTGAAAAAAAGTTCAGGTGAAAAACAGCTAGTATTAGGACGGACAGACCTCTAGATAGGTAAAAGACACCCCTCGTAAACATCAGGAGGCCTTAATTCCATTTTACTTCATATTTAAATAACCAGTTATGAGCTTTTAATATCACCCAGAAATACTGTAAAGTAACACCCTAGAAAAAAGTAAATTAAATATATTCAATTAAATAGTATGTAACACATGACAGAAGTTCTTCAATATGAATTCTAAGTACAGAGCAGCTAACTTCTGTCTGAATGAAGCACCGTGCTCCTTTACTTGATTTCCCCTTTCAGTGTTGGTGGTGAGACCGTTTGGGGGACTACCAGGGAGACGAAAGTTTTCAAAAATCTACGGAGGACAGGTGTTATATGAATTATTAATAGCTGAATAAAATTAAATGTTTCAGAAAGCCTACTAAAACAACTCTCTCTTTTCAGTAAATGCTTAAAAGTTCTAGGACTAGTTTTCCAATCTGTTGGAATATAGGAAAACTTTGTCTGAGAGCTAGTAAGAGTGACTACTACACGTGCTAGTATTTTTACCTAGCGATTAAATGAGCAAACACACGTAACTTCAGCCTCATTCAATTCTCTTAAGATCTCTTAAAAACAACACTGACAGAGCCCACAAAAATACCTTTTACATTTCTTTATTGGATGTAAAATAAATAAAATTTCACTTAATACATGTCATGTGAATTAATTTCTACCTCCCTCACCTACACTGCTCCATGCTAGGACCGCCTTTTCTACAGCCTTTACTATCTTCTTTGCAAATTCATGTCTATTTTGACTTTAAATTTACATAGTATTTAATTTCCATCTGTGCAATGGTCTATCACAATAATTTTCAACAAATCTTTGTATCAAAATCGTTATCAAACAGATCTATTTCAGGTGTTTTCACAATGTGACATTATATGGATGAGAGATATTAAAGACAGGTTTCAAAAGAAAAATAAGTCAAATTATAGCAAGTGAAGGTTTTCTGTAAAGGAGGTTCTGAAAACTAAGAAGAATGCATCAAAAACTGCGTTTTAGCCACTGGAAAAAAAATCATTTTACACTTAGAGGAAATGAAAGTAGATACTTTTTTTCTCAGTAGCAACAATAGTCAAATATTATATTATTTCCCAACAATAAAATCACTTCTTGCAATCTTTTTTGTTAGTTCTAACTTGATTATCAAATAATTTTTATTTTTACACTATTACAGAAGTGCATTTCTCTAGGTTTCCAAAACCACCTTATTCAACCTTCCCCATCTGTCACCATCTGCTTCTTTTTAGCATGTACTTTTTGTGTGATCACATAAGCATGTGAAAAATAACTAACATTCAGATGATTATCTGCTGGTACATTTGAGGACTGGGCATAATAAAAGTGAACTGCCAAAACGCACTTAACACTTTTAATTTTGTTGGGTCTTGCATGTAAGCTACATTTGATTTTCAAACTGTTTTACAGTTGGAAAGTTGATCAGGTACTGCTAACTCAAGAGCAAAGCTGAGACTCTAAATAATTAGCACTGCATAAAATGGTTTGGATTCACTAGGAGCCAAATCAAATAATAAAATTTAACAGAGTTTATATGTGATTTCTAATTTCTTTTATAATTTCTAGGTGTGAAAATATAGTACATTTTACAAAACCAAAATCCCCTCAAGATATCTTACGGTCCATAATGTACTACTCAATTTTATTTCTCTCCAATGTAAGAAAGAACAAAACACACTCATTTAAAGCTCTACATATAAATGCATTTTTAGAGATGTAGCACACTAAATGCACAGTTTAAGTTTATATGCCTTCTTATCTCTTAAAGAAAACAAAAGATATGATTTTTTGTTTTAACAGTAAAGATTCTCAAATGTTTCCGAAGTTGGAAAACTGCATGGTAGCCCCATTCTTCATCAAAGAGGTAAAAGAATGAATACCTTTAAAAATATCCTTTTTTCAAAGAATGGCATGTTAATACAATAAGATTTATCTTTTCTGATTGTCTTTGCCACAAGAAACAAACTAAGTTTGTTGAAATCTTAAGTTTATTTAAAAACTTGCTATGAGCCATTTAATAAACTGGCTTGAACTGCTTTTTGAACACTCTTTTTGAATTATCTCTGAAATATTCTTTGTCTATCTTTGAATAGCAATAAATTTCTACTAGATTAAAAAATTTAAAAAATAAAGGAGTACTTCTGCTAGATAAAGAATGGGTTGCAGAAAGATCCCTATCTAATGTGTAAGCCAGTCTCTGAGAACAGAAGGGAAAATACCACAGCCACTCCCATGAGAAGTGACAGTCAAGAGCACATGACAGATCTAACACGCAACTACTACTTAGACCAGTGCTAATAATGGGAAGGGCCAGAAACTCCAAGGTTCAGAGGAAGTGAGAGACACTGTCTGAATCAGCTGTGCTGAGTCCTCCCTAACACTGACCATGTGAGCCGATCAGGTTGGTCTCAATTCACAGGTGACGTTCCTTTACCCACAGACTCAGACCCGAGGTCCTTTGCATCCAGTCTCCTCTCTTCCTGCTTCCCCTTCCTACTGCTGAGCCCTCCCTGCAGGCTCACTTTTCCTTCCACTCCACTGTAGGGAACTCTAGTAGTTATTTTCTTGCATAATCTTACTGGTTACTTCAGTAAACAGCGAGCTATTTAAGGACAAAAACCATTTCTTACTATCTTTGTATTCCCTGTACCTAATCCAATGCCTGAATTTTAAACCCGATACTCAAAAAGCATTTCTTTAATTAATTAATGGTCTGCAGTGGACCATTTGCAGGAATTCAATTCTCGTTTTTTTTAAAAATAAGGATGCACACAATCCAAGCCACAAATACACAGTACATAACACAAATATTTATAATATACGAATTTAAATTTCATGAGTAGTTGTTTTGAGATTTGTCACACTCAAATAGTAACTACAATAATCATTCTCTATAAAAATGTCAGGATATTAATTATGAATCACCATGTATCAACCATAGATGAGCATATAAACTGCTTTTAAAGACTACATTTTTGAAATATTACAAAAGTATCCAGAAATGTTTTCTGGTCTTTAAAAAGAAAGCAGTAATTTCTTGTGAACTGTAAACTTTTTATTTAGAAACAAGTAAATTCTTGTACTAATCTTGGTTTTGTTCTTCAATTGATGACATCTGCATAGAAAACAAATCTTTGTTTCTTAGGAGATTATCTGCTTCTGAAATGAGATGTATTTATCTTCTTCAGAATTAATTTCCCCTGATTGTGATTCAACTAATTTTGTTATTCTAAATGTGGGAGATCATATTCCATGGCAAAGGTATAGCAGGGGTAATTGAACTCTAGAGAAACAAAGAATTTGTTTCGTGACATTCACAAAAACGATCCTCTTCTAGAAAATATGATCTTTTCTTTGAATAAACAAGAAACAGTGCTTCTAAATTTCACCTAATTCAACCATAAAAATAGAAAATTTTAAGCTCCAGATTGTGTAACAGAGAGTGATATATTTGGCAAGAAAATAATACTTGGAAATTTAGTGTATTTTAAACATTATTTACAATAACTCAACATTTTTGAAATGTAAATTCAATCCTTAGCTGAAAAGAACTATTATAATAATAAATCAGCATGAGTTACTGTATGTGTAAGGAATGCTAGTATCACTGTGAATTTATCCTACTTCCTAATTTCTCTTGATTACCCTTTCCTACTTAGCATTTACAAAGCACCCTTTTAAAAATTACAATTATTTACACCTATAAATAGTTGTAAAGCTGTGACTTTTGGGGACCATGATAGTACAGTTAGAAAAGTAAAAGTGGGCTTTATAGGCAGATAATCTAGTCAGCATCCTAATTATGCCCTCACCACCTCCTAGCTGTATACAGATTACATTAACAAATCCTAATTCTATGTTTCCTCACCCTAAAAAAATCAGGTTTGCTATCTATTACCAAAGATAATTCCAAATATCAAGTAAAATAATCACTATAATGCACTTACGTAGCATATGGCACATACTAGATGCACACTGAATAGTAATCCGCACCCATCAAAGACTCACATCTACTTGGCTCTGGCCATACTGACTATATTTAGAGTTTGAGGGGAAAACTGAGCTTCCTCTCTCCTCGGGGTTTTCACACGAGCTGCTTTCTGTGTTTGGAAAGCTGTTTCCTTACAGCTTTGCCATAGCTCCCCCGCGTCTAATCATTCACATCTTTGGACAAACATCACTTTCCCCGAGCACCCTACTCGGGGAAGATGTTTTGCCAAAGATGGCTCTGATACTACCTTCCACCTCAGATGCTCTTCCACAAAGGAGAGATGGGGTAGTGCCCTTTAAATCTGTTCAGGCTTACAAGTGCCTCGAGGAATAAACACAAGACAGTACAGATATGGCACGACTTCTGAGACAAGGCCATACAAGAAGATGCGTACATATTCATAGCAGCATTACTCATAACAACTAAAAAATGGACACAATCCAAACATCCATCAGTTGCTGAATAAATAAACAAAATGTGGTCTATCCATACGATGGAATATTACTTAGCCATAGAAAGGAATGAAGTAGCAATAACATGCTAAAACATGGATGGACACTGAAGCTAGCACGTTAAGTGAAACAAGCCAGTCACAGAGACTCCGTGTCGTATGATTCCATTTGTCTGAAATGTCCAGAACAGGTAAATCTATAGTAGATCAGTGGTTGCCTGGGAGGAATGGAAACGGTGAGCTACAGAGAACGGGTTTCTTGTTGGGGTGATGGAAACACTGTGGAATTAGCTGTAATGGTCGTGTAAGTCTATGAACATACCAAAAGCCACTGAATTGTGCACTTCAGAAGGGTGAAATTTATGGTATATGGTATCCCAATATAAAAAAATACTATGAAAAAATATTTTTGAAAAGTTAATGAACTTTTGATAGTTTACCAGGGAGGGTGGAAAAGAGCAATACAGCTTCTACCCCATTCCCTAAGCCTGATGCCTCTGAAGCTGTCATCATGAGGAAGCCCAGGCCACACCGAGAAACCAAATACAAGCACTCCTGCCAATAGCCCAAATAAGGTCCCGGTGGACAGCCAGTACAACTCCTCGATGTATGTGAAGACGCATCCAGATGACTCCAGCCTCTGGCCATAAAATCACCCCCTAACTGTAAACTCTGTGCGGCTGAGGCCTCAGACACAGTGTAGCATAAATTAGCCATCCCTGTTAACCCCTTTTGCACTCCTGATGCAGAAAATCCAGTCATACAAAATGGTTGTTTTTACCACTAAGTACTGGGGTATCAACAGGAACTAGAATGCTGTCTACAGAGTGGTGCCTGTGGCTCAAAGGAGTAGGCCGCCAGCCCCATATGCCAGAGGTGGCAGCCTCGGCCAAAAACTGCAAAAAAAAAAAAATCTTAGCATGCTGTCTACAATAGCCACAGCACACCTTTCCCTTTATCTTGTTGTTTTTTTTTTTTCCCCCTTCATGGAACTTAAGACATTGTCATTTATTTATTTTATTCTGTTTCCCTCCACTAGAAGCAACTTCCCTGAGAGGAGGGTGCTTTTCTGCCTTGTTCCTATAACCATATCGCCCAGAAAACACCCCAAACGTAGCAGATCCACAATAAATATTTGTTTAACAAATTAATAAATAACTATAGAACCCTTAGCATAGACAGGTTACCAGTTTGAAGCTTCCTTTGATGACAATTCTGAAATGTAGTCATTTCAACAAATTTCACAATAAAATACATTTCTTTAATTAAGTAAAAACCCCACAATACTGTAACTCCAATAATTACTGTTTCTTTGATTCTAAGGAAAGTCCAAGATGGTTTACAGAAATGCAAATATTCTTGCTGATATCAATTAAATGAATCAGTCAAAATGGGTATAAGAGGGTGGCACCTGTAGCTTAGTGAGTAGGGCACTGGCCACATACACCCAGGCTGGTGGGTTCAAGCCTGGCCTGGGCCTTCTGAACAGCAATGACAACTGCAACCAAAATAAAGAAATAAATAAATAGCTGGGCATTGTGGCGGGCACCAGTAGTCCCAGCTACTTGGGACGGCAAGGAATTGTTTTAGCTCAAGAGTTTGAGGTTGCTGTGAGCTGTGATACCACAGCACTCTACCAAAGGTGACATAACGAAACTGTCTCAAAAAATTAAAAAATGGGTATAAGAAATGAAATATATATGATCAAGAATAAAAATTGATTTAATCATTTAATCTACTTTAGTTAGCACCTTTGTGCTTATAAAGTTTATAAAATTTAATTTCCACATATTCTCCACTCTGTAATGTCACTTAAAAAAGTGAGAGCAAAATAAATTTGATTCAGGTTGGAATACAGGTAAAAGTAGTGAGTACTGCATTTATTTTTAATGCTTCTGTGGTTTACTTTGCAACACATTAAATGAATGTTATTTTTTCTAAAGCCTACCTCTGGCGCAAGATATTCTGGTGTACCACAGAATGTCTTCATGGTGGCTGCATCTGTGATCCCTTCTTTGCAAAGTCCAAAATCTGTAATTTTTATGTGGCCGTCTTTATCCAGCATCAAATTCTCCAACTGTGTATTAAGAAAAATGATATAAATCATTCTACAGTCTCTAACAATCAGAAAATAGTGTTTTGAAAAATTATTGAAATGCTGAGTAATTTGGAAAGAGAACAGAGTTGTAGTTAATAGAACTTTCAATACTTACAAATCTCATAGCTTCATATGTGAAAAGAAACATGTTTTACAAAATACTTCATGATGACCAAATTATTGATTTTTAAACTACTGGAAAAGAGTGCTGTACCTTTAAGAGCCATTGTTGTGTAGTTCTGAGAATTAAAGCCTAATTAACTTTTCAAAGCAATTATCAATCTTCTCTGTTTTTAAAAAAATAAAATGTGATCTCTACAATCCCAAAGAGATGAACATCTTCTTCTATATATATACAGATGGTTTTCAAGAAGTTCTCTTGGGAATCTATTGCTATTATAAAATATTCACTTACAGAAATGTTTTTGGTGGTGGTTGTAAATCAAACCTAAATCTTATTTTGTAAGGTAAGGCGATATCCTCTTTTGCAATTCTTTGTAATAAGGAAATACCAACCCTTTTAAACATAAAAAGAAAAGGAATATCAAAGCCAAACATTCAACAGTTAATAACAATATGTATCACAAATGTTATAAAATTGGGATCTTTTAGAACCCATTAATTCAAAAACACCAAACAGAAACTTAGACTTTTAACCAAGTAACATGATTATCGGCCTCAAGGGAAAAATTATGAAACGTAAGAAAGAGTTTGGTGTAAAGCTAACACAATTAAAAAATAACAACCTGTAAGTCAGCAATCTCCCCCACCATCTGAACCCGCGATTGTGATTATCATCACACAAAGCTACAGGTGAGTCCTGAGTTGTGAACACACAGCCTGACAGAGCCGGGGCCACAATCACCAGTCATGACACCACCTACAGGCACTTCCCTTGTCACACAGAATACTCAAGATGTGAAAAATAATTACCAGGATGAATGATAATAAACTTTCACTTCAGGAGTAGATATTTATTCTACTATTCTATTAAATTCTGACATGTTTAAGTTTTAATTTTATCCAAATTCAGAGATCTTGCATCTTCCTAACGATTCTCTACAGCCCAGAACCTAGAAATCATGCCTGATTTGTAAGTGACAATAAGTGCTAAATTCTGAAACCAATCCAGAAATACCAAGAAAAAGTCTCTCTCTCTGCCTCTCTTATTTCTTCCTTGATCTTTCTCTTCTTCATGCATCTAGTAGTCTTTCTCTTTTCCTTCTCTTTCAAAAAAATAAAACACCTCTTGCCATAATGAGAAAAGGAGTCTATAAATGAAACTTGTTCTGTCAAATAAAAATGTATCTCCCCTATTCTCAATTTCTTAAAATATACTTATTGTTTTAATATTATGGTGTACAAAAATGCAGTAATGTCTTCAATGGACATTAATCTCATTTTACTACAATACACAAAAATTCTTGTAAAAACTTCAAATAGTGTGTAACAATATTGAACAAAATGTAATGTACTTTCTACCCCATTCCATTCATCCTCTTCAGATAGACGCTTTATATGCATGGGGAAGTATTCATAGAAACAGGACTGCAGACATTATTTCTTTACATTTTGACAAAGCTATTTTGAAGTGTCTAGATAAAGAATAAAAATGTATAAACACTGCTTTTTAATACCAAGCACTGTATGAATGTGTGTGTGTTCATAAATAGCCCAACTTGCCCCCAGTTCTCCTGTGTCACCTCTGAGCTTTGCACCACACAGAGGTGGGATGAAGAATGAGTGAGACCCCAGTGTAGGGCTGGGGAAGGACGAGATGGGAGGTGACTAACTGTCCTAAGGTATCCAGAGCAGAGGCTTTCACAGGGTGAGGACTTGAAAGCGCTGTAACTAGGCAGTCCTGGGCAAATCAAGACCAGTGCTTAGGCTGGTTTTGAACTCTACTTGTTTTATAAACCAACTTTAAAAAGTACAGTGATATGAGAAGAAACAAGGTAAGCCCAAGGGAGAATGGTCAGAGACAGGGGTCAGGACCGTGGGGCACAGCAGCACACTGCCGGAGGGGCAGGAGAGCACAAAATGCACGAGGCTGTGGTTCAAATCAGAGGGTTCGTGTTTAATTTGCACTTTACCCCTTACTCACTGTGAGACCCCGGACATGTTACTAATTCCTACATGCTTCAACTTTATCTACAAAACAAAGGTCAATAACTGTAAAAATCTAATGTGATGGATCTGAGAATTAAAGGAGATGTCGAATGCAGAACTTAATACTCTGTAAGTATTCAACAAATGAACTGATCTTTTTTTAAACATGAAGAGTTTAATGGCCAATTTGTAAATTATCAAAATAGTATGGACTCTTCTAGACAACAGTGTATTTTAAAGGAAAGAACAAAGTTCAGGAATGCAACCCCATAAATCATTTCTGTCAGGCCAATGATGTCATTAATACTTTTCTAGGTCACTGTGGGGTTCAATGCCTGTAATCCCAGAACTAAGGGAGGCCGAGGAGGGTGCATTGCTTGAGCTCAGGAGTTTGAAACCAGCCTGAGCAAAAGTGAGACTCTGTCTCTATCAAAAATAGAAAAACTATCCAGGCATTGTGGCAGGCACCGGTAATCCCAGGTACTTGGGAGGCTGAGGCAAGAGGATTGCTTGAGCCCTAAAGTTTGAGGCTGCTGTGAACTACGATAGCACAGCACTCCACCCACAGTGACAAAGTGGGACTCTTGTTAAAAAAAGCAAAACGAAACACTTCTATATGTAAAAATTTCTTTTAAAAAAAAACAGCAAAGGAAATAGTTCATGGTCTTCATATCAGTTATTGTTTATATGCCCCCATTTCCATCAATTTTCCTCTTTCACCATTCTAAAATGTCATTAATGACAAAAAATTATCCATCAAAAATATGAAGAGATGTATCACCTTGAAAAATGATATCCCCAAAGCCAATATTGCAAAAAAATAATAAATTAGGAGGTAATCAATATCGAGTCCTGTTACACGACAAATAATAATTTTATACAAGATACATTAACAAAGTTTCCACAAAATACAAAACCATTACTGGAGTGATTCACAAACCTGCAGGATGTAGTCACCTAAAAGTCTTTTCAAAGCACACCAATGGCCTGGATATACATCAAAAACATCTGAAAATGTATTTACCTATGAATGCCAAGTTATTAAAATATCTTAAGTTAATTTGCATAGGAAATGAGGCTCTACCTTCAACAATAAATGGCCAGCAACAAAATTTTATTACTTTACTGGAGAAGTGCAGTTCTGAGAGGCATTTCAAATGGATTTGTATTTGAATAAAATCACAGTCATCAGTAATGACACCAGAAACAAATTGGAGACTGACCAAAGAACTAAACCAGTTCCTGATACTGTTTTTAACACATCTGGTATAAATATATTTGAAACGTTCATTCTGGTATCTTCTAAAGTTTAATTTGAATTTTAGGTTTACAAAGTTCTCCGGCAATTACTCCAATGCATCCCCCATCCAGACTTCATTTTTAGAAGGCAGAATGTAGTGACAAGAACAGTGGGGAGTTAGGATTCCTGAGTTCCAATCATCTTAACCTTCTGACTGCTAACAACGCCTGTAGGTGTTCAAACAAGATGGTCCCTTGGTGGAAACAATGCCTTAAGGTCTTCAAGGAAACATGTTCTTTGGTTTTACAGGCCTTGTACATTTTGCAAACAAAAACTTGCCAACACAAGTTACTGATGCGGGACCTGACTTAAGTCTGGGCCCATCATACACTTTGTTCTCAACATCTCTCACAGTTGTGCCTGAAATAATTTGTACAAATAGTGGATTCTTGTGTGTGCGTATAAATATGGAGTACGATACATTTGAAGACTCGTCAAGTTCAGAAGACTGGATCATTGTTGAAGAATTTGGATATATAGGTAGCTTTAAAAAAGCTTCTTGCAAAACATGTAAACTGTCAAGTACCTGAGAATCTGATTTAGAAGTGTGGAACCTATTTCAAATGCAAACCTTTCATTTGCATATTACTTTTTAAATAAAAATACTGAAACTGAAACCAACTTGGACAAAATTATTTTGATCAGTAAGAAGCCAAGGAACACCCAGCAGTACGTGTGAATGGTAAAGGCTGCGGTCAGCACTGCACACCTCAACTGGCACATTTCCCTTCTGAGTGCTCCGCAGCCAAAGGGTTAACTGTGTCACCAACTTAGGCCATTACTTTGAGTAAGTCACTTACTAGACTGCTAGGCTTGAAAAACATCACCTATAAAATGTGGACAAGCTCCACATTTCTCTGATCCTACCTAAAATCTCTCTCACTCTGGTATACATAATCCTTTGTGCTATGGTGACAAATACCACACAAGTTTTGAATATTTAATTTCTTAAAAACATAGATGTACCTCTGTCCAATACTATAACATATAAGTAGATATGTCTATTCACTTAGACCCTTATGTTAAGGCTATTTAAAAAAAAAATCAACTTAGAGATAGTTGGGTGTTGTGGCGGGCACCTCTAGTCCCAGTTATTTGGGAGGAGCGTGAGCCCAAGAGTTTGAGGTTGCTGTGAGCTGTGACACCAAAGCATTCTACTGGGGGTGACAAAGTGAGACTCTGTCCCCAAAATAAATAATAAATTAATAATCAATCAACTTAGAGAGCAGAGACCACTTAACTATTATGAAGAGTTAGTGGTCTGTGCATACAGTAACTCATGGCTGGTATCATACATAAAGTGGGTACTTTACATCTCAGTTCAACAAATTTAGTCACTTTCCATCACCAGAAAGGATGGGAACTCATTTAACAAACTTCAATTTACCAATATGTTGATTGATTTGGTGAGAAATAATTAAAGGAGAACATTGACCAAGAACATCCTAATTATATTATTCTAAAATCAATGCTGCTATCAACTGAACAGCTTTTCTTTAGGCTTTTTTAAGGTAACTGTCTGGTTTTAAGCATTCTAGATGTTACTTATTACTTCAAAATTATTTTCATTTACTTAAACCCCAGGCCTCTCCCCTTCATCCCGCCCTTCCTTCCTAAAACTTGAAGTGGAACAGAAAGAGTAGACTCGGGAGGAGAAGAGCTATTTCTGAGAATATTTGGAAAGTGAATACATATTTTGTCTTGTCATATAATTAATTTATTTTAAAAAATCTATGTTCAATTTAAAACCATTTTTGTTTAAATATTTAGATTATTTGGCCATGCAAACATCAGACACAAGAATCCTGAATTCTGCCACATTCTAGTTATAGAAAGATTGAGTCCTGGTAAATCTAACAATGTGGATCAAGAGTAGTAATTTATAAAAGAAAACCTATTTTATTACTCCTTATATAAGAAATTTTAGAATAAAATAAACTAATTTTGGTGATGGAAACCTGCGTGGAGCAGGAAGTGGAGGGAGACCAACAGTAAGGGGCACAGGGAAGTCTGGGTTGATGGTTTTAGACCATGGCTGCACTACCAACAGTTAAACAATCCATGGAAAGATGTTTTGGCCAAAGTCAACAACCATATTTCAAATGTATAGAATTTTATGGGAAACGTATGCCAATTTTATGTATATAGAAATCTACTTTAATAAAGGTACGATTTGGTGTAAAAAAAGATTCAGGCTAAACACAATCACACTGTTGAACTGCACTAATTAATCTGTAGTCCATTTGACAGACAGGTGGCCATCTCAGATCTAGAAGTTTCATAAAGTGCACACTTCATTTTTTTCCCTAAATACAGTATCTTACAGCTTCTTTTAAATAAATACATGTAATAATCATATAATAATTTACTATATAACACACATACTATACTTCACTGTCATTGTGTAAGATAATACTTTGGATGGTAGTCACTCATTAGGGTCATTTATTATCTAAAGGCACACAATAGGAACATCTTAAAATAGTCTACAAGCTCCTTAAATAATGAGATAATTGAGTAATCACAGGTCTGAAATAGAGGGAGACGTGAGTGAGGTATAACAATGATTACTATTACACGCAGTAATACCTAGATCCCTACCTCATTTCATACATACAAAACAGAAATTCATAAAGCCTCATGGAACTTCTATTTCTACAAATCAAATTACATCTTAAGTGTAGTACTTGGTCAATAAAGCCATTTGCTGTCAAATATGTGTCAAGATTACTATGATTTATTTTTTAAGAATATATGACTTAGCATAAGTTCAAAATGTGTCAACAGTACAGAGTTCTTTAATATAGCAACCTGATTCATAAAGGTGCCATGAGAATGACTATCACTTTGCATGAGTTGCTCTACAATCTGCAAACTCTTGTCTGTGGCTCAACTGAACCCGTTACCTGTAAATGAAGTTTTATTGGAATACAGCCAAACCCATCCATTTACAGACTGTCTGGGGCTGCTTTACCCTACAGTGGTGGAGTTGTGTAGTTTGCTAAAGAGACTACATGGGCAGGAAAGCCTAAAGTATTTACTATCTGCCCTTTACGGGAAGTTTGCCAATTCTGAGCTATCCTAAGGGTCTCATCAGAAAGCCACTTAGAGAAGTCAAGGCACTAATACTAATAAAACAAATATATGCAACACAAATTAATAAAAACTATATTAAAGACCCTTCATGTATTTAAACCCACCAGAGAGTTAACACTAAAATCAAAATGAATATTTTCCTTCTAATAGTCTTAAGTTTCTTTATAAAATATTAGGTTAGAATATAATAAAACTTATTTTTACAATGTTACTTGTGAGGTTTTTGACTTATAATCAGATGTTTAACATTTTTCTAATTGTAACATCTGTAGAAAAATGAAACTATTATTGGTAGATCACATTTGATCAGAGTAGTCAAGCAGAAATTATTATACACATCAAAAACTCAGACATAAAGCAACTACATACATATTAGCGAATGAAATTTCCTTTCAAATGCAGTGAACTATATTATTAAACAGAGTGCTTTAAAAAAAAAAAACTAAATTGGCTTCTTTTAAACTGTGTAACTTTGTAATTACTTTGTGTTTGTCTCTATAGTTTCTGCAAAAGCAAATTTTGATTACTTTTTTTTTTTTTTTTTACCTTGAGATCACGGTACACAATCTTTCCAGAATGTAGATAGTCCAAGGCAGAGACAATTTCTGCACCATAGAAACGTGTGCGGTCCTCAGAGAACACCCGCTCTCTCGACAAATGGAAAAACAGCTGCAGGGTAAACAGCAGGGACAGGATTGTAATAATTACTGATTTAGTGGGGGAAATTAACGCAAACATAAAACACCTCTCATCACCATATTGTGATGATAGATGGTGTACTCTCAGTGGACACCGAGCACTCTCAGACAGCAGCTGGCTTATCTCTTCCAGGTTTCCAAGGGGAAGCTGCGAGCTGTTAAATCAGCGTTTTAATCAATATCCCAATCTTGTTTAAGGCATTCTGCTTGCTACCCATTTAACCTTCAGTTACCAGAGGAAAAAGTACACATCATCAGAATGCAGTGCCCCTCGCGGTACTGCTGCTGCACTCTGTCAGGGATTAGGTGCTGAGATATTACTAAAGTAACTGAATGCAAGTGCAGGTGTAATATTTTACTTATTTTTAAGATAAAGGACTGCCGATTAGCTGACAATTATTTATTTCAACTTGCTATATTCTAAAACTTTTGATCCATCATTAGTATCTCTAGAAATATCCTCAAAGTTCAAAACAACATTTTCTGTAGTGAAAAATATTAAGGCTTTAAAATTTTAATTTATTTTAGTAATGTCCAAAAGGAACTGAGAAGCCTCCATTATTCCCATCGTAGTCCTCACTGCATATTCTATTTTCAATATAGTAATAAACCACAATACTTTCCCCCATAAAATCACTTCAGACTACAGTCCTATCCATTTTCCTGGGATAAAGCGATCAGTTCTCCAAAAGGTGAGCTCTTCATTTAAGAAACTACAAATCTTATTTCTCAGGTGACAACATACATGAAGAAGGAACAGGTTTTAGGTACTACGGGTTGACCGTGACCTTTGTTGCTGAAGTCCGCCAAGAACAATGAAAGATTATTTACAGCGCTGAGCACATTGCCAGGTATCTTGGTAGATAAGTAATATTTGTCTGTGATGAAAGAAGTGAACCAACCAGTCAACATACCTTTAACTGCAACATCAGAAATTATTCTTTGATATCAATCACTGACTCCTGGTGCTTCTACGAAGTTGGTGAGAATTATGCTTAACCAAGATTTATACTGCACACACCAAATCATACTCTTGGGTAACATAAATTAAGTTCCCTACAGATGTGTTCTTCCCTTTTCCCACTCCCAGTTAACAGAGTATTATTGTTTTAAGGTAAGTGTTATGCCTCACTCACTGGCACAGGGAAAGGGAGAAGAGAAAAATCTAACTACTGTCAAACCCAAAGGCTGGCATTACACTAATAATATTAAAACTAAGTATGTGGCCGTCTCTGAACTTTAATATGAACATACTGTTTTATTTTATGCAATCTAAGATGTTACTAATTGGGACTAATTGGGACTGCATCATTTTATGTAACATCAAGAAGAAAAAGTTAATTCACACTATGACACACCATCTACTATAGAAGGTATTCTGATTACTGAAATGTTTTAAGTACGTCTTACAAATGATCAAATAGAGTATGTCAAAAATATAATCAATTTATATAGTTACTCATGGATTTTTAAAAATTCATTCATTTTATATAGGCAGAAATATATTAATGCATTACCATCCTAACAAGAACAGGGAGTAGAAAGACGCATGGATCATCGGTAAAACTATTCTCAAAAACTTCCAAGCCAACATAATTTCTGGTATGCAAAATATCACTAACTTTGAAGAAGGAATCCTGTGATCTCTATATAGAGTTGTGGTGGTCTTCTATGCAATGAATATAGTGATTAGGCGTCTAAGTTTCTTTAAAAGACTGTCAAGCCTGCAACTCACTCATCTACTTTACAAGAGATATGGATCCTCCCTAAATCAATATAATATATGCAGAATTCTAGATCTTTATTTAGACCATGTATCTTCAACTTGTCTGCCAGCCAATTTCTATAAAAGTATGAGCTAAAAATTGTATTTAAGGAGAAGAATTCTATTTATTTCTCAATCTGCTGCTATCTGATGTGTACCCTTACTACTTCATGGAACTTATTCTTGTTAAGTTAACCAACAACCTCCTAATCGCCAAATCCAGTATCTATTTAAATTCTGTACTGCTTCTTCCTGTTCTGGAGCTCATGCCATCACCTACTGCCCTCTCGAAATATGTTCCCTGGCTTTGATACTACAACTCTCTCCTCATTGTTTTCCTAATTCTCTGGATAGTCCTTTTTAGTTCCCATATTGGCTCTGAACCAACTTTTCAATTCAGTATTCATTTGGTGAGCAATTATTTTAAAGTCAGTATACTGGGCACTGGGAGAAGAAAAGAGGGCATACAATGATGATTAAGACATAATCTCTGATGTCTACAGCACTGATTGTGGTGACGTTCTCAGGAGTGTACACTTATCTCCCAACTCATCAAGTTGTACCTACTGAAATTGTATAGCATTTTGAATATTGATCATATCTCAATAAAGTAGTTTTAAAAAAGAATCTCTGTCCCTAAGCAATTCTAACCCAATGAAGAGAACACATATACCAATAAAATAACAAGAGGGGCTATGATAAACTTTAAAATACCCTGCAAATAAAGAGTGATTAACCTGCACTGGGATGATCCAGGGAGACTTCACAGCTAAAGTAATATTTCACTTTAGTTTAAGGATGGGATTTTTCACAAATAAAAATGTAAGGGAAAAGTACAAACAATTCCTACTTCAATTTATCTCCCTCCGTATTTCTAACCCAGCCTAACAGAGTTCGCACACTGTAGGTAATTAATTAGCATCTGCAGACAGTGTTAATAATGAAAAAGGCCAGCTGAAAAATAATTCACATCCAGAGCAATAAAACAATTCAAGCATTAAAAAAAAAAACAAAGATAAAGTCATATTCTTTAGGACCTTGGACCCTGAATGAATGATGTGAATTTTATTCTATAGATAAGGAGTAAGAGTTTTAGGTTGAAAAAATTAACATAATTTAAAAAAGACAACTATAGCAGCAACTAAAGAATTGATTAAAAAGATCTGAAGAAGAAAAAAAAAAAAGACCTGAAGACTACAGTCAGGTAAATTATTCATAAAGTGAGCAACAAAAACCATTAACGATTACCTACTTAGTACTAGCTGTTGTGAAAAGTTGCGGACACAAAGAGAAGAAATAGTACCAAACCCCAGTGGCATCAACACCTGGTTACAAAAGCCAGAACCATATACTATTCTACTGAAAATATGGGAATTATCATGAATCAGAGAAGTATATTTGCTAATATCAGAAATTGTATTTGAGCTAGATGAGAGCTTCTGAGGGACATTAGCTATAGTGGTAATAACAGCCATTTCAAGAGAATCAATATTCCAGAGCAGTGGTCCTCAACCCACAGGAACTGTATTAAAGGGCCGCACATTAGGAAGGCTGAGAACCACTGTTCTAGAGGGAAAC